>JASPKZ010001771.1:0-79873 GCA_030220185.1 Diploptera punctata
AACCACAGGAATAATTCCTTTTACGAAAAAATTCCTATGGTCTGACCGGGAATCGAATCCGGTACCTCGTGAACAGTAGTCAGTAACGCTGACCACTAGCCCATGAGGCTGGTCGAATGCATATATACATTAAAACTTGTTCAAACAGAATCGGATGGAGGCATTTTTTTTTCCACATTGGACAAAATTCCACATTATAAAGAATTAAAAAATACAAGAATTGATTAACCAATCTTAAATTATAGAGTACCGTATAGGTCTTTTTATGTACCTAGGATTAATTGTAGTTCCGCTGCCGTTGAAAAGTAAAGTAGAGTATGTACGAGCGACTTCGATGGTAAGAGTCCCACTTCGTCACCGTTGAAAATGTGTCTTGCACGCGTTTACTGATATTAAGTATGCAGTTTCGGTATCCACTCACTAACTATACTGTACTACTTTCGTCCACATCCTTTGGTTCCCCAAAATTTAATTCCACAGTACAGTGTTTAAAAAACTTTCCAGCCAACCTGATGATGCTTTGAAATCGTTATTCCCTAGGAAAATAGCAACAACTACGGCTTGACTTTGGAGCATCGGTTCGGAAATTTGGAGACTTTTTGATCTTCACTTGTAAAACACTCTCACACTACTTCGTTTATTTTTTCTTTGCTCTTAATTTCATCATTTCCTTCCATCCTGTCATTATTATTTTTTCTTTGTATTTTAAATTCTCATATACTTAGGTATTTTCACATTTAAATTTAGTGATTATTTCGCGTACTGAGTGTTTGTTTTTCTTTATCTTCAATCACTTTCACCACTTTTACGTTTAATGGCACTGATACATACGACTTAGCCATCTTTATTGCGGAAATCCAGAACACTACCGTGAAAGATACGTACAGAATTGGTCTCAGATCGTAAACTAATTTAAGATTTTACAGTGCACTGGTTATTGTAAGACAGGTGTTACTCGCCAAAAATTTGTTAAACGAACCTGTATTTTGGATAATGGGTGTGAAGTGGGGCTGTAAGAAAATGTCAGATACAGGTAGAAACTCTACTTCATCCGGCGGCAGGAATCATTCCTAATTGTTATTTCACCTAACGGGAATTCAATGAAGTGGAAACTAATTTATTTCTCTCTCAGTCTTTCCGCCTTATAAACATTTTTATAAATTGTGTAGAAATATCCTGCCGTTTCAGCGTTGGACAGATTCCGTTTTATACTAAATAAACACATGTAAAATTATTATTATTTCGTCGGGACCAGAGAATTTGTTCACATTGGACAGATTTCCGCATTATTCACGTTCGAATTACATACATTTTACTGCACACACATACTATGTATATATATATATATATATATATATATATATATATATAGTATGTAGAATTTATGAATATATGAATATTTATACAAGTAGTTGGAAAATCGTTTAATGGTGTAACCTGAATAATTGGAATTTCGCTAACTTGAGATCATACCCAATACTTCATAACGCCATTTTACTCCGTCATCTAATGACAGTCTCTTGGTTTTTAGCGAATTATGAAAAAATGTAAGTATTGAGGTTGTTCCCATGTAGCCATGGATTTTTTAAAAAACGTTTATAAACCTTAATGATTGTACTTGGTAGGTGTCGAAAATGACATAAAATTGTAGGTTCATGACCGCACCGACATAAGCTCTCCATACGTTTCTATTCTGAGCTAATGTTTTCCAATCATTCCTTTTATAATCAACTTCCCTCAAATCATAGTTAATGTTATTATCTCACCTAATTCTTGGTCTGCCAACTGGGCGTTTCCCCTCTGTTTTCCTACAAGAAGCTTCCATGTACGCCTTTCATTCCCCATTCGTACCTCATGTCCTGTCCATCGCAGTCTACGAGACTTAACTGTTCTTATTATATCTGGGTTCCTATATAGACCATGTAGTTCATTGCAATGTAGTCTTCTCCACTCACCTGTCTGTTTCATCTCTCTTTGGTTCAACATTTCCATAATAATTAAAGAGAATAAATAGTAGGCCAACTTTAAGATCAGTTCGGGATAGAACATTTTCCGAAAGAACTCCAACGACACTATATGTTTTTTTTTTTAATTTAAAACATTATAATAATAACCCGGTCCACCGTTGTGGTCTAGGAGTACCTTGCTAGCTCATACGCAGCGGGGTTATGTCGATCCGCGATCGGTTTATTAGGTGATATTTTTTTCAGGATGTTCCTAACATTATTCGACTATCATAGTCATCATTATCATATTCGCCAAGTGTAAATGATGTGTGCGTGAATGATGTGTTTCGCCTAATTTAGTGTTGCCCGGAAGAGGCCGTGTATTGAACGGATCTCTTATTCAGGGAGGCGCTATATGCCTTTGTGTGATCGATGAGCATATGGGCAACCCAACATTTAAAATCTCTCTCCCAGAGGTCGATGCCCATGTAGGAATACGGTGGATAAGAAGAAGAAGAAGATATAGTAATGATAATATTTGTTTTTTTAAAACCGTAGTTTTTTGTGAGTGCAAAGTCCAGTGTTTTAGGCTTCCAGGAGATTGCGAATTTCACTCCTTATGCAATGCTGGAAACATTTCTTACTAAATGAACATTGAAGTCTCACACGAGGCATGAGTTTAATTTCGGAAGGTACATTAACGAAGGAACTATGCCACTGGCCGTATACAGAGTTATGTAAACCTATATAACCATAGCTTGCAATATAGAAAGGGATGTTATACCACAACCGTAACGGCCACATTGGCACGCGGTGGATACCGCAATATCCACAGTTGTTACCAACAACTCCATGATCACCATTTGCTTCACGCATTCCTACTTATTAGTACACAACACATCTGTATACACTGTTATAAAATATTATTTTCATGTAATATACAGTTCTCCCTTCTTAATAATAGAAATTTGAATAAATCTAGAGTACCTATTTCGACATTAAACGGCGAGACAATTAGGAAAAATCCTCAAATTTAATATCATTCGAATTTACAGAAGATATGATTCCAGACAACAATATGCATCATATTTTATTGGTAAAAAATTGTGCAAGTGCCTCAAAATAATATCTAAGGCATTATTAATCTTACCAAAAAATCTCAAAACAATTGTCTCTTAAAGAACGCGCCCGGTTTTATACAAGTGTTATAGCGTCTGAAAATAAGTATTAAGAATTTGAAAATGTAATTAAACGTGAAGACCAAAGTAGTCTTTAAAGTAGTGCGCACTGGATCGATGGCTGAATTTGCTGGTTAATATTCTTTTGGATTTCAAGTAAATTCAAGCTAAATTTTCCCTGAATAATCACTTACCAAATTTTATATTCAAACACATTCGGGTTTAAGGTATCATGACTTGAGATTCGCCTCTGTTTCGAGTCGTCACGAAGAATGCATTTTCTCGTGCAAATTTCTTACCCAGTACAGTAGGAATTTGGGCAGCAACAGTAAGTAGAAGCTTCAGGTTAACAAAACCACTTCTAACAGCTTGAGGCTTGTTACGGAATGAAATTACCACTTCAACATAGATTTCAGTAACCTCGCGTAGAATGGGTTTAATATTCACAATTAGGCTACCCACGAACTTGATGGTTTTAATAATAAAATATAAGGTCTTTGAAAGGACTAGAAAATAGAGAAAGAAATGTGTTATAATAGAGACGAATGGAGGAAAATTACGAAGTGAAATTGAAGACAAATCATTGGTGCCGGAAAAATGTATCATCTTTGTTAAAACCAGAAATATATATATATATATATATATATATATATATATATATAAAGACCTTTGTTAAATTCTTATACATGAAAACTTCAATATTCTATAAAAACGTTTCATAATTCCATAAGTAAAATATTGTATTATAATATTTAACATACTCAGCGTATTTTCGCACTAGTTAAATTGACTTGAGTTTCACAACATTTTAGAGTAATTTAAATTTACATTAAAGGCACCATCGTGTAGAAGATATTCAACAAGATATAATTATTGATTTTCTGTAATTATACGAAATAATAGAAGGCGTACATTTGTTTGATAATTATCATTGAAGCATGATGAAAATTAGAACGATTATTCTTTATTGAATCTCTTGGACTAGAAGAATAACAATAAAAACAATGTTAAAGAAAAACAAAAAGGAAAACAAGACACCGAAATATTTGAGTAATTACATATGTTAAATATATAATCACATCAGTTGACTGGGTATGTTTAATTTTTTTCGTCAGATTATAAATTTTGATTTGGAATCTAACAAGGCTCGACATGCTGATCACATATCACCATTATACTCACATGGGCTGGACGTAGGTGTGATGGTTTCAGCCGACCATACAGAATTGATTACTTTACGATAGAACTCCCGAGTGTTACCATACTTCATTCGCTCCCTGTCTCTAAGTTCAAAATTTAAACTTACCCACATTAAAATGCTTAACTGATTTTAAATATATTATATTAATTTCGCAGCAATTTATACGATACAGTCTTCATCTAAACAATCTCTTTCTGTATAACATGAAGGCTTAATATGTATTGTTAATATGGCGTAGTCCATTATTAAACCATAGCTCTCTCCTTTGTCAAAAGATATAGACCAAGTTCATTTTAGGTACCTTATACGCCCACAGACGTCATGAATGGCATGCGGTCAACACACTGGCTCAATGGGGCATCTAGCAGGCAACTAAGGTATTACTAGGATGTTTGAAATCGGTATATTTTGCTTACAGGCCTCTTTGTTCAGGCTTAAGGATATTTTACGAACCTTAAATTCTTCACACTCGGGACTGCTCAAAGTGCCTTCTGGATTTTTCCATCCTAAGGAAAGTCCATGGACGGCGATCGGGTTTGAACCTGCGACCCTCGAGACCAAAGTAGGCATAATATTCTTGTTTTAATAGAGAGAGAAAATTAATTCTATGTACAAATTATATCACCAAAAAGCGGACACTCGCTGTTATTAGGTAAGAACGAGATTTAACTCTATAACATATCGTAAAAATATATTATTGGGTTTTCCGGATGCAAAGAAATAAATCTACAGTGGCGTGTTGTGACGTTCCAACTGGTAGGCATCATCAATGGGCGAAGAAACGAAGTTACTACCAAGTTCTTGTTCAAAAGTCCCGTCTTGTATACCATTAAATAATTAACTTATTTTACCAGGCTAACGGTTTTCGGACGTGCCAGTCACGGGGTTATGGACTTATATAAAAAAAAAAGTAAATACAACAGAGTTATATAGTGAATATAACGGAATATTATGATCACTGTTATATGAAAGACTAGGAATACCGTAAGCGTCTGTTAAGACAAATATATATATATATATATATACTTAATTACTCACTGGCACTATCGCATACGTAGGTTCATGGCCGCACGAACATAAGCTGTCCATATATCCCTATCCTGAGCTAATACTTTCCAGTCATTCCCTGTATAATCTACCTCCCTCAAATCATAGTTAATGTCATTCTCCCACCTCATTGTTGGTCTACCAACTGGGCGTTTTCCCTCTGGCTTTCCGACAAGAAGCTTCCTTGCAAGTCTTTCTTTCCCCATACGTGCAACATGTCCTGCCCACCGCAGTCTACGACATTTAACTGTTCTTATTATATCTGGCTTCCTACAAAGACCATGTAGTTCATTGTTATGTAGTCTTCTCCATTCACCTGTCTGTTCATCTCACTTTGGTCCAAAAATTTTCCTAAGTACTTTATTCTCAAATACTTGTAATCTCCTTTCCTCCCTTAAAGTAAGAGTCCATGTTTCGCACCCATATAATATAACTGGTAGAATAATAGTTTTATATGTTTTCAGTTTAACGTTTTTTGAAAGGAGTTGGGACTTCAAGAGTCTCTGCAATGCATAATAGCACGCATTTCCAGAATTGAGTCGATGTTTAATTTCTTTGTGCATCTCATTCGTATTTGTGATTATTGTTCCTAGGTATTTGTATTCAGCCACTTCCTCAAAATTTCCCTCATTTGTCATTATATATATATATATATATATATATATATATATATAATTCCAGAGGTTGTGCGTTCAAACCCGATCATATGCTTTTCGTTTTTTTAAGAAAGAGAAAGTAAAATTTCTGCTGTCTCCATTATGAATGCTACAGAAATTAACACAGGGTTCATTAATTTATTTTGCAATTACTTTATCATTATTTATTTTACATTTTGGTTGTAAATAGAAAGCAAATGTTTTTATTCTCAGCAAGAAAAAAAAATCCTGGCATAAACTAACGATCTGTACTGGTGCTGAGTTAAGAAAATTCAAAGAGTTAAATGTAAAAAAATGCCACGATTTAATATTTGTCCAATCATCCTCCAACTCGATTATATCTTGCAGTCGAGTGGGCATTAATTCTACAATATTTTTAGATAACGACAGTTGTAAGCCGTAACTTCCCAGTTAAGTAACTTAATTATCCTGCACCTGGCTCTCTTCAGGAGACAAGCAAAGTTGTGGGGGGTTCGATGTCGTAGATTTACGAGGTTGGAGACAGCTCGTTACTAAAAATTAGGGCACAGTGTCAATTCCTCATATAATTAAAATTCGTCATAAAAATAATTCGTTATAATTGGTCAAGAAGTGATTCATTTCATTAAAATGAACCACGTAAATATATCGTCATACAAATAAAATTAGTCACTGAGACAGATGGTTATAATTAAAATTGAACAAGAAACAGTTCATTAGATAATACAATTGACATAGGGTCAATTCGTCATTTGAATATAAACAACTCTCACGTAATTAAAGTTACTCAGAAATGATTCATTATATAATTATAATATTTCAGATATGGTTCGTTTGATACTTGAAATTGTTCACTGAGATATTAGTCATATAAATAAGTCAATTAATAATACATGTATTATTATAATTAAAAAATCATCACATAATTAATATTGCTCACAGAGATAATTTCTTTATAATTAATATTAGTAAAAAATAATTAGTCGTGTCATTAAAATTGGTCAGAGATAATTCGTCATAAAATTTAATATTGATCTTAAATTATTCATCATAATATTAAAATTGCACATACATTATTCTTCATATTATTAAAATTAGTCGCAGAGACACTTCGTTATATTGAAATTGGCCTAAATTAATTAGTCATATACTAAATGTACATTATTTATTGATTTTTCTTATTTATCTCAGTTTAACCTTTCACTTTTTCATTCATTTTGAGAATTTTGCTCCTCATTGAGGGTTTTCTCCAACCAATCTTAGTAATTAGCATGAATTAAATAAATAAATAAATAAATAAATAAAAATGACTACGGACTTATAGATTATCAGTATGCAACAACGATTCACAAATTTCCCTTAATTAAAGTTCTCCATTGTTCTCTTTCCTCTTTGTCTTCACCTGTTACACCAAATTTCCTCATTGAATTTTGAATATTGTTCTTCCAGGTAGCTCTTGGTCTTTCTTTTCTATTCCTTCTTTCAATTTTCCATACATAGACGTTGTTTGGGTAGTCTTCCATCCTGCATTCTTCTTACGTGTCCATACCATTTTAGCCCTCTGTGTTCAATCTCGCCCATTATGTTTTATTCTGCATCCATCCGTTTTCTACTTTCTGTATTCCTATTTTTTTCAGTCGATATTTTCTGGCAGCTCTTCTCCAAAAATCCATTTCAAGTTATTCTTTTGACATGTTGTATCATTGTCCAATCTTCCGATCCATATAACACTACACTTTTGTAATATAATATAAATAGTGTATTCTAGTATAATATAACATTATATTTCTGGTATAATATAAATAGTATATTTCTCACCTTATAGATACTTTTTACATGCGACATGCCACACGGCTCTTACAGCGGGAAAGTCTCTTAGGAAATTGTTTTTAAACAGTGAATCACACACAAACTTTTTTAAAGCACACAATGACATGGAGAGCCTCTCCTAATGAATGCTCATGTCAATATTAGGGCCTATAATTAAAATTTGTTAAGGATAATTTGTTACATAATTGAAATTGATCTGATGTAATAATTATTACCAATTATAATTGGTCTTATAATTAAAATATATGTGGGAAAATACTGATTTTTATTAAAATTGGACACAGAGAAAATAAGTTTTAATTAAAATTAAACACCGATCAAAATAAAGATGAAACTCTAAACAAGGTTCGAACTCGCAACTTTCGCACTATAAAGAAAGGACATCAGTGTTGATCCATGATTGCATCTTAAACACCACAGTTCAGAAAACATAGGTCGGCGAATTTTTGTTTTCTGCGTCAAAGGGTTTAACAGGCCTCGATACCTAAATTTTGTGTGCTGAAATCTAATATGTTAACAGTTTTTTTTTTTCATATCACGTAAGGTTTTCATGTCATGTTGAATTTAAATATTTGCTAATTTTATTCTACTATATGTAATAGCCATAATCCTTTAAATTGCTGTAAAATTTACAGAGGCTTGGTATAATATAAATTGTGCAGTTACAACCATATTAAATAAATAATAAAACGAGTAATATACATTGAGATCTCTATTTCTCTCTTCCGCTTAGCAAGAAATGAAAGGTGAGTTGTGCTCTAGCCTACCAACGGTGGTATGCTATCTAGGAGACATCTCATTGACCCTCATACATCGCTTCCATCTCTTTTTGTCTTGATGGAATTTCTCAACATGTTCTTCCTTTAGTGCTTAAAAATTCTCTAGGAAAGTTTGAAGATGAGAGTGGAGGAATTGTGTATTCATGCTCATATTACAACTCAGTGCTCTGAATTGTTTGAGATTGTTTCTACATTTTTTTCATATTGATCGTCGTTAACATTACCCGGGAACTTCTCGATGATGTCCTTATATATATTTAAAGAATAGTAGTCTACACATGTTTATATGTTTCCTTCTTGTACATTGACGGAACAACTGGAACTGAAACTAATTTATTCCCATTACACAGAAGACTTTAGATTTATTTTGCTAAATCAATAAATATATGCCAATTTTCCGGATCATAAACTGTTCCTAAGCGACCATTCACCATTATGAAATACTTTTTTAATTCTTCTTCAGGATGTCTATACCAATAAAACATTGTATTAGGAGCTAAAAAGATTGTCTTGTTTATATCTTCAACCAAAAACTTTACTTTTTGCTTTTGGAAGACCAAAATCGGGTAACAAATAATTGAATTTAAATTAATTGATAAGACGCGGATAGTTGTCTTTTGATTGTAGGGGCAAATTGAAATCTCGTGTAATATTGTTGATGGTATTGGAATTGTAATATCTGGCCAATGTGCTGGCGCGATAATGTGTAATATAACCAGGAGAGTGTCTTATGATGAACCTACCTCGGTTTAACACAATGAAAAACTATTAGGCCTATGTATAAAACCAGACTGTATTATACAATTCTATTTAATTGTATGTGTTTACATATTTTAATTCAGCACGTATATACCGCATACAAGGGATGACCACGCGCTCTCGGTTTTTGTTTTAAAAATATAATTGTGCAATATCTGTACGTGATACGCAAAAACCAATAACAGTCCTGTTATCAGGATATTTTATTTGACATTAAAACTATCTCATGCCGCACAATCGTCGCCGCTATGTGAAATACTTCAATTCTGGGCATGTACAAGCGCTTGCTTTTATATCAGTGCCATGATCCGAAGTGGAAAGTAGAGAACGTATTCTCTGTTCCGGAGTGAGTCCATCTTCAGTTTTGCCGTTGTACAAACTGGAGATAAAATATAGACCTTCGGATGGGTTTCAGAGTTAGATAATTGGTGGATCATAAATAGAAAAAAAAAACGTATTACTTAAACTTAAGTGTCAGTTCATCAGGACAGATGTGTTGTATCCGAGTGAGCACTAGGGAAACATTTCGCCAGGTATCTCTACCCGAGATAGAACGCCAAACGTATAGAAAAAGGCAAAACAATGGTCATAACAAAGGGGTGGATTTCCTTCACTTAAGTGTTTTACAAAACTTCAAGTAGTTATTGCCTTAAAAGTGTTTAAGTATGATTCAAAATGACACCAATATGATACCACAGGTTATTACACTTTTCACCTACTAACCCCTAATAAATATATAGTTTCTTAACAATTGGTGTCATTAATTAATAAAGTAGTTACTATAGGCATACTACAGAATCAATAAATGTTTGCGTCTTGTGCTTTAAAACATAATAGAGTATTTGTTTTCCATTTGAAGTTTGTGTACATCTACAGTCTCTTGTCTGCAATGTCATTTCTCTACAGTACGTAAATTCCCTCTGTGTGTGGGGGATCACACACTCAGAGATATTAAATTTGGTATGGCATATGTAGTCAAGTACACATAATAAACAATGTTCATACATGAAGACGCCTTGCCTACTCGTCACTGAGTGTATATTATTTAGTTCAACACGAGTTGCGAATAAAAGTAACACCAAAAGGACACAAAGTCTCATAAGAATCGTGTTTTGGAAGAACACATAATCATTATAGTATTTATCCATTTACATTTATATAACAATGGCTGCCACTTGTCCCCATTTTTTATGAAGAGATAATATAAATGTAGACGAGCAAGTAGGCCGTAGAGTAATTAGTTCAGAACTACTAGAACGTATAGGCCTAAATGTAAACACCAATCTTGTCAATGTACAATTTACCTCATCCCAGAAATTTAGTACTCTGAATTTACCATTCTTTCCACCGCTGTTGTCTGGATATAACGTCGCCGTCATGTACGCAACGAGAACATGTTCAATCGCGGTAGTCACAATTTTAATGAGGAGAGTGCTTTACTTACCTGAAAGACAAATGCCAAAAAATACATTAAGATCCAAACGGTCCAAAAACAACATCGAGCTATCATAATCATCAAGTCGATATCGTCATGTAGAGTATGAACGCCTTTGTGAATGGTGTGTTTTGTCTTAATTTTGTGTTGCCTCGCAGGAATTCCAGATATTGAGCGGATTACTCACTCGCTGTGGCCCTTCATGTCCTTTGTGCTCAAAAAATATGTGTGTGAACCATAGCATAAAAATCTCTCTTCCGACAGCTGTGTCAATATCAGGCGCCGTGTAGCATGCAAAAGATCCTGTAAGATGAGAGGTAAAACTAAGTTAAGGGAATCCAAAGGAACATACATTTCCTTTAATATTTAAAGGAAGTAGCACTACGAGATTTATTTAATTTATTATGAGTTAGATTTTTTGTGACTCACCTCATATTTGTAACTGTATTGCAGACCTTGATTTCAGCACTCAATGTGCCATTTTCAATACTTTCTAACTGTTGAATCGGCGGTTGCGATCTTGTAGGTTGATTTCCGCTCCCTCTGTCGGATTTCCGATTAAATGTTTTATTTTGATTTTCACCTAGAATTTCAAAATGCATTATTGTCTCTTTATTCTAGTGGATGTAAATTTTCTCTGCCTAATTGTGGTTTCCGTCGATTTATCTCTTTCCGTGATTTGTCCTTTGTTTCAATTCGGTGTTTTTCTGACCATGGAAGTTCAGCTAATACAGGGGTTTCTATTTTCCCATTTTTTAAATTTCTGTGGCGTTCTTTCAATATTGTATTCAAGTTTCTTTTGGTTTTTCCCATGCATTTTTTTTTCACAATCTTTACAATCATTTTGATAAATACCTGATTTGTTATATTCATAATATATTTCCTATTTAGTCTTTAGCCTTGGAAATATACAAGGTTATTAACCCGGCCAAACGCCTGTAGGGGGCAAATGCTGTAACTATGTGCAGTTGGGTAACTCTTGACAGGCGCGTTCTCGTCTCGGGGGTGAACACTAAATACTAGTGATAAAGTTCTGTCAAGGACACAGTCTCTCGCTGTGTAACGAGAGGGATATGGGTGAAGACCTCAACGAATAGTACACCTAAGCGAAAGAGGCACCTATTCTTCAGGGACAAATGTGAAGACCTATCTTCGGGGTAACAAGGAGAAAATCCTCAACGGTCAGCAGAGCGGAAGAGTTACCTCTTCTGTTGGGGTAATACAGCAGACGGCTTGATATCGAGTAGTAGATGGCAGCCCCATCAGATATCTTATCCTGCGAGACGCCAGTAACGTCTTCATGGGACATATATATTCATACTTTTAAGTCTCGTGGTAGAGAGTAGTCTAATTCTAACATGAGATCGCGACAGACCAGCAGGTGTAATCCTTGATGCTGCTGATGATGGTGATTTCCTATTTACCGTTGAAATGATTTTGATTGATGATAAATTTACAATGTTTTGGCAGAGGCAGGCTTACTTTTACAATGTTTTCAAAATTGTAACTTGAAAAAAGTTTGGTATGTTTTAAAATGTGTAACTTATATTGATACCATTTTATCTGCTCAGTTTTGAAAGAATAACTAATTCTCTCTTCTTGTTTTATTTTTTAATCTTACTCAAATGACACGTTCTTTACACCTTAGTAAATAGATTTACGATACATAGATTAATTTTAATTTCCGGAATGAGATAATATTTTATAATACTCATCCTCAAACATGTTATTATCATAAGTTTCCGGAAACTGATAATCTCGTATTGTTTTGTTGCACAGTAGACACTCTATCTGGAATCACAGACAATAACGTACAATTTCCGTCCACGTCACTATCGCTAATGTTAAATAAAGAGTTTGTTTTCCAATGATTTACTGAATGGATTTGCTTAAAAAAACAGTCAAGGAATATTTCACAAAACCGTTTCCACAGCTTAACACAGTTTTTTTTAACTGATCAGTGATGAAGGTATTATTGAACCCACATATACTATTATCCATATTTTAAAATTCATAGTACTTTTTTGAAGAGTCCGGAAAGTATGTCTCTTAATATAATAATATTGTGGAAAACACAAAAATGAAGCAATCCTTATGTTCAAATTACAATTAATAACACAGCTGTACAAAAACAAATTGTTGTCATGGATATCTCAAAGAATTTCTATGTTTTAAAGAGGAAAGTTTACGAATATATTCATGAAAGTGCTGAATGTGCTCTAGTTTTTATGAATTTTGCGTATCATATCTTAAACAGTAAACAGCTTGTTACTAATAAAAGTTGTGTTTCCAATCATGGTTTGATTTCTGCGCATTTTGTTCGCGTATACAAACATCACATGATCCCCACTCTCACACCCCTCACTCCGCAGATGGACCGTGATCTCAGTTATTTGACAACATTAAAGATCTCACGACGTGCATCTGGTCAGCAGTAGTTTTGTTGCCCTGTATGATAAAACAATTCGTCCAAGCGTTGAACAAGGAAGGAAAATGTTTCAAATACATTTGTACAAAATTTCCCTAAGCTCAGTATGTGAAAGTTAAAAGGCAGAATATTTGATGGCCCTCCAATTCGGCAATTGATGAAGTATGCAAATTTGATCAAAGTTGTGACTGTTCCAGAAAGTCAAGCTTGGAAGGGATTTGTATTGGTAGTAGAACATTTCCTAGGTAACTATTAAAGCACCAAATTATAAAGAAATTGTGCAAAACATGTTGACAAGCTTCAAGATTCTGGGAGCAAATATGAGTATAAAGTTACACTTTCTCCACAGTCACCTGATCAGATTTCCGGATAATTTAGGGATTGCGCTTTCACTAGGACCTAAAAGTAATGGAGGAAAGGTATCAGGGTAGATGGGACCGTCACATGATGGCAGATTACTGCTGATCTTTAAAACGAGATTAACCCCTAAAAGTGTATAGACGAAAATCTTATAAAAGGCTTTTTACTATAGTATAACATGGGTTTTCAATATTTTTCTTTCTATTTACGTCAGTGCATACTAAATTTAAAAAAAATTGACATTATGCATATATCTGTTATATATTTTTCATATTTTCCGATTTTTGTAGTGTAAAATGAAAATAAAGATTAAAAAACAAAGCAAATTTTCCAAAATAGTTGATAGTTTCATGAATTGTGAGCATAAATATATCCGAAATTAATGTCATATCAAGGGCAACAAAACGACTGCTGACCAGTGTAATTAAACACATGACTTGTAGAAATATCATCCCCTTTACATTCTTCTAAGGGACGCTCCCAACATATTGATTTGTAGCGATTATAAATGGTTTATTGTATTGTATTGTAAGCCTATGTTTTTCCCTTTACAGAGATTTAGGCGCTCTCCCCTGACAGGGAAGAATTTGAACCATAATAATTTAGTCACTTGTTTTCGTATAGATGTCATTTTTGAGTGGTACTTGGTCTGCGTTCCGCCTCATACTGACATCTAGGAAACCAAGGTAGTACTAGGACGGGAAAATTCGGTAAATTGTGCTTAGAGGCCTTTTCATTCAGGCTTAAGGATTTTTTACGAGCCTGAAAATCATCAGACTCGGGACCCATGGCTTAAAGTCCGTCCTTGAATTTTTCCGTCCTAAAAAATCCATCGACTCCGGCCGGGGTTTAACCCGCGATCGTTGGGACAGAAACAAGGAGCATAACCACTAGTCCACCGCGGCCTGTATAAATGATTTATACAATTTAAATGTGTGAAAGTAATATCGAAATACATATACTCAGGCAAGCCATCCTCATGTAAGAGTCATTGCAACTATAGAGAAAAATTTCTCACTGAGCCGGGATTTAATCCCAATATCTCTAGCTCTACGTGCGTAAAGCCGGAAATGTTGTATTTAAATGCAGTGAAGGAGATTTGTTTTCTGTTTTTTATTTAAGTTATATATATATATATATATATTATAAAAAGAAAAATAAATGCTTGAACGGAATTTTAACCCGGACCTCTGGATTGATACTCCAGTGCGCTACCAATTACGCAACCAAGCCAATCTAGTACGAACATGTATTATTCTTTATATATATTGTCACCGGATGACACAGGGTTTCCCTTTTAATTATTTTGACTTAAATAAGTACACAGTTGTTACGTAACATTTTCTTTTCACTTTATTTTCTTCTCACCATTATCACTAAATCTTCAATCACAATTTATTCTTACAACTATTTTTCTTTCAATGTTTTATTTAACAATCACTTCTAACACAGTTGTAGGCACAGTACTTCCTCACAGTTTCACTTACAATTTAACCTCTCACCGTCCAATACAAGAATATCGCAACAAACTGACTGGCCTTCTCCTCCGCTCTTCTATATAAGCGGGAGAAAAGCTCTCGAAATGGCTTCGCGCAATTTCGGCGCCCAGAATCCTCTAGACGTGGATCCTTCTCCAAAGGGAACGGAGAAGCCGGTTGAAACGTCTGGAAACACATTCCAGACAATTCAGCGGCTCTGCGGATCACCTAACTCGCCATGGGCGACTCGTCCGCGCAATTCAAACGCCGCTTACACGAGATGTAACAATATTCTCTATTATTACTAAAGGCAACGGGAAACTCGGTCTCCACTGCCATCTAATAGCTCCTATAATAAGAAGGCAAATTAAAGATAATATTTTTACTTTATAGCAGTGAAGCTTCTTTATTTTGATGTTATAACCTTATAGACAAATGTAGCACATACAAAATATGATCAAAGTAGAGGATACTCCTAAATAGTACTCATATTTCCAGACTACAAATATCATATAATTTCCGTAATAGTAGCATATTGTTCACCATCAAAATAACGTGGATAGAACTACAGAGCTTAGTGAGTTTCAACACAGCACAATCATAGGTGCCTTCTAAGCAGTAGGTCAGAGTGATTTCAGCTCTTATTGAAGCATCCAGAATAAACCATCTCCGATATTGTTATAAAGTGGAGATCCGATGGACTTGCACAAGTAAAGGTCGATCTAAAAGCAGTTTTTTTTCCCCCAAAAGACATCGGCGATTTTCGAAGAATAAACAGAATAAATTACCTAGTAATTGAACGATTGTATCGGCAGTAAAATTAGCACTATGAATGTTCGTCGTATGTTGAGGTATCAGGATTAACAATGTCAATCAACGTGGAGTTATTTCTCAAAGAACGGACTTGTTTCCCTAATAAATTGAATGAGTATTTGAGTTCAACACTTAGAAGAATTCTAAATAATTTTGTGTTACCTACTGGAGAGAATCTGTTCGGTGATGACAATTGTTTTTCCAGTGTGATAATGTTTTATGCCATAAAGCAAGAACTACAAGAAACTAATTTGGATACAATAACTTTCATAAAATGTACTTGCCGGTCCACAATATCAACTCGATCTAATCGAATACCTCTGAGAGAGATTAAAACACAGACTGTTCCTTACTGCATCTAGCGACCCAAAGAATTATCTTATTTTTTAGAGCTGTGCATGAAGAATGGGTTGCTATTATTCCGCAATCTTTCAGATACCTACCAGAAAGTCTTCCTGTAAGATGTAGTCCTATATATATTTATTCAAAGAGTGGATGCATCAGTCATTAGAATTCGTATGTGAGTGTTCTAGTATGGAGATATAAGTTCTTGATTGGTTTCCTAAACCATTCATCATGTAATATAAATACATACAAGTAGGGTTTTTTTACACTACGGTAGTGTTTTTTACTACAACCCAAAATAATTTTATCTTCCACAAATTACTGTCCTGCCCATATTTTTTGTCAGTTTCATTTAATTCACATTTCCACTTCTCTTCTCCTACTACCTTCATCATTCCATCAAATTTCATTTTCGGAATTCTGTTCGCTCATATTCTTTAAACGTGTCCAAACTATCTCGGTTTTCGTTTTTTAATTATTTCCTGAATTTATTTACCCATTTTTATCATTTCTACAATTCGTTACAATTTTATATGTATTTTTTTAATTTCTTGTCGCTCTGCTCCAATTAGTCCATTAATATGGTCAATAATTTACTTGCATGTGGTCAGTCTAGTGCCCGCGTTTTAGTTCCACATAATATTACATTTTGTACTCATGAATTAATAATTATTATTTTGTGTCGTTTACAGTATTTTAGGCTCCAAAGTTAAGTCGATCAATTACTTTCCTACCAGTACTAGGTTTTTTTGGATTTCGGCCGAGTATCTTCCATCAGCTTTAAACTGGATCGCGATCATTTACATTATTGAATTTGTGAATTTCTTATTGTTTAATCTTCCGTTCTTCATCACGTCCATCATGTTAGGTATTCAGATGTTTTAATTAATATTCACTACCCATTTGTTTACATTCTTCGACCTATTTCCTTCTCATATATGATACATTTTTGTTGGGCCAATTCTTCAATGTATCGGAACCGTAACGGACCAAAAAATACACCGTGTCCAATTGAAACCTGCCACATTTTAATTAATCATAACTCACAAAGTATGCGGAATTATGAAATGAGGTTGTATTAAAAGAAAGAGAAACTCTAAGAATTGGTGTTATCATTGTTGCAGATAATTCATCTGTCGCATGTTAGACAACAATGACTAAAAACAAAATGGCGACTCCTCAGCAACGAGCACAAAATGTTTTCTGGTATGCAGAGACGAAGCAATAATTACAGTGAAAAAAAAAATACCGGAGAGAATATGGAGGAAATTCACCTGATGGGATGACCATTAAGGCATGGCTTGAGAAGTTTCTGGCGACTGGAAGCGTTAAAACAGTATCAGAAGTTGCTCGTACACGTGTTTCAGAATAAAATATTGAAGAAATTAGAGCGGGATGGTGTACATATAGAGGTGTTTTAGTGCGTGGAAATGTATGGCAATGAACATCCCTTGAGTCATGTTTCGTTTAATACCGGCCTCATTTCATAATTCCGCATACTTTATTAGTTATGATTAATTAAAATGTGGGTAGTTTGAATGGGACACACCCTGTATATTCAAATCAAAGGAGACGATCCATGACTCTGGTAATGAAAAACGTTTAGTAGTCTATATATATATATATATATATATATATATATATATATATATATATCAAAAGGCACTTTTAATTTTAAAATGATAGCGATTAACACATTTAGGGTTGAATAGTAATTCTTAATATATTGAGTGAGTAATATAATTTATTCATAGTACTTTTTGATTGAGTGGCACACTTGGTTAGTGATCAAAAGATTTCCAACGAATAACTTTAAATTAACGATATTTTAAAGATGTCCACAAAATAGTTGCCGATGTTTCACATATGAGGTTCCTTCCAACTCAGAACCTGTCACAAATTGATGCCTGTATTCTCGAAATAACTACTGGTCTATAAGTGAAATAATAGTATGCTAATAAATCTTCCTACTCTCATAATTCACACAAATTCTCAAATACATTACGATCCATGTCATCCATAAACTATGTCTCTTATGCAAACAATATATCAATCCATTGTAAACTAACGATTTAAAAAACAAGAATGCGAATGACGTAATAATGGTAATTCTCAATGAACAAAAATATAATATGTATGTAATGCCACCAGTGAGTTCCATATTATCTAGATAATTTGGAAATCAAGAGTGGCATTTGTTAGAACTCTTTCACGAATAAAATTAAGCTGTTTACTCACAAATCATTATGTAAATATAGTTATTTTAAAAAATTGATGTATTTAATACAAATGGCGATGTTTCAAGGCAAATGAGAAACGTTTGTCATGCTTCATTTGTCATCACTGCAACCAGATCACAATATTTATTGCCAAAGGAACGCTATATTGTAAGAATGCATCATATGGATGAAATAAATAATAGTGTTAAAAAACTAAAACATCACGCTTTATTAGAAACCCGAACTAAAAGAAATGAAAAATAATTTTAATTTCCAACACGCTTGGGATAAATTATTTTTACCATCAAAAGCGTGGGGTGCTCCTTATCAATTAATATATTTGATAATAAACAGATATTGGTAAAAGTGAAGTCTCTAAGAAGAAAATGTAAAAATCATAAGATCACCCCACGCTTTTGATGGTAAAATTATTTATCCCAAGCGTGTTGTAAATTAAAATTATTTTTATATTTTTAGTTCGGTTTTCTAATAAAGCGTGATGTTTTAGTTTTTTAATACAATTATTTGTTTTTTATTTTTTAGTTTTAATATTTTACAGAATAAGATAAAACTGTAAATATCTTTAAATTCGATACTATTGTAGTATGAGCTAAAAGTAATAATCTTCTAAAAAAAACCTTCCCGCCGGATTTGAACCAGCGACCTATTGTTTACTGAAATTATATACCACCAGAGTCCACCGCTCTACCAAGTGAGCTCTTACAACGATTGACTAAAAAGTCGACAAGTCCGCAACCTATTATACCAGTTTTCATTTTTTTGATTTTCTGATGATTCTGGCCAGGATTTTAGAAACAAAATATGACATTATTGCATTGTCACGGGTCTTTACAAGTATACAAAGTTTCATGTCAATCTAATGTTTCTGAGTGGGTGAAAATCGTGTTCAAAGATTTCGTTATATAGACACAAAGACACTTTTTTGATTTTCTTGTGATTCTGGCCAAGATTTTAGAAAATAAGTATGAAATTATTGTATTGTCACGGGTCCTTTACACGTATACAAAGTTTCAAGTCGACCCAATGTTTCTAAGTGGGTGAAAATCGTGTTCAAATATTCCGTCACATAGATACAAAGACACTTTTTTGATTTTTTGATGATTCTGGCCATGATTTTAGAAATAACATATGAAAGTGTTGTTTTGCCTGACGTCGTTTACAAGTATACAAAGTTTCAAGTCGATCCAATGATTTTAAGTGGGTGAAAATAGCGTTGAAAGATTCCGATACGTAGATAGATAAATGATATATAGATAGATAGATAGATCGATAGATAGATAGATAGATAGATAGGTATATATATATATATATATATATATATATAGGTCAAGCTAATATAAAGCGTGTAAAAATGGGACACATCAAAGTGTTCATAACCAACATTATAGGTTATAATTTCATTTCTGATGTCCTATGATGTAAATATGACCATTATTTTTTCTGGAAAGTTATTACCAGGGAAATAATACGTTTAAGAATGTTCAAACTGTGGTTTCCTTTTTTTGTGGTAGAATTAATTGCTACAAATGTTTTTATATTATACCCCGTAAACACTATTTGGTTACATTCGTGCACTATTTATACTCTCCGGTAACCATATGAATACTAGAATTATTACATCTTAATATATAAATTGTTATATTCAAAGTATTTCTTAGAGAGTCAGTCACTGCAAAATAATGCTATGACGTATTCAGAATGTTAAAAAGGAGGAGCTTGATTTTAAAGTGATTGGTTGTAAATCAAAATTCATTGAAATGTGATTGGTCATTGACTCCCATTTGGGGCATGAATTACATAGTCGCCATAAACACATTGAACAGATTACAATATAAAAAGCACAGCACATTGGAATGACTACACAACAATAAATTTAAAAGAAAATATTAGAAAACTCATTATTATACACAACATCCTCTATATCCTGAGATATTAGTACTTGATCATCTCAAAAAAGGAAAATATGTATAGAAAATATTGATAATTCATTTGTATTCTCCTAACATTGTATTTCTGTACCAGTCTATTACAGATACATTAATGCATATTTTAAAAGGAATCGGGGATATACAACATCCGTGTTTTTATACAAAATTGTAGTGATACTTATGACACCTATAATTTGAATATATGAATATTCCAATTTCAATTATATCTTGATACATTGACGTCTGTCTTAGAGCTTGCGATAACAAAATTTCTTGTTCGGAATCATAAGCCTTTTCCAAACTAATGTTACATAATACCTATTTCTTTAAAATTTGTACTATATATTAACACTTAATTATGCACATGTTTACATTTAGGTGACTATAGCAAAGTCGTAAAAAGTACATCGAAGTTATCCAATACTTCAAAGGCTATATATCAAATATATAAGATAATTATTCATATTTATGTGATAATTATTCCGTTTATCATTCAAGGTCATGTAGCGTCTAAAATCCATGTTTGTACGTAATGGAAACTCCTATTATTTTGATTTGTTTATACATGTGTTTCTTTTAGGAATTTACTAATTTAATTTTAATCATATTACAAACAGGTGACTATTATTAAATGTGTTTGACAATGAAATTCAAACCCAGCATTAATTCTGTTGTTTTGGAATTATATTAGATCGGGAACACCGGAATAAAATTTTCAAGTTCTACCACACGAACCAACCCATTGGGTAAAAAAATTATAACTTGTGAGTTTCGTTTTAATCCTTCTTTCTTTATCTTAGTTTAGCCTCTCCCTTAGCAGGTGTTTTTACATCGCCCATACAACTCGAGCCTAGATGATACAACCTTTCGGAAGAGGTCTTTATAATCTTGATCACACTCGCACAGTTTTTACCACGAAGGGCATGGAACGCTCTCTGCATGCGTAATATCTCAATGACTGGACTACTTCCATGAAAACACAACATGTTAAGACATACGTTCATACTGTTTTTAAAGATTTCACTGAAAAAAAGCATAAAATGTAACTGAATAACAGGAATTATAAATAATATTGTCAAGCCAAACACAGTACACGAACTAGAATTTATAAAACACTGGCCAGACCCATATTATATTACGACAGTGACCCTGGACAATTCGCAGTGTTAATGAACAAAGGCTAATTGCGGCCGAAATTAAATTTATGAGACGCACTGCAGGTTACTCAAGAACAGACCATACAATAAAAGGAATTCGAAGATTTTCAAAGAATTACAAACAGAATCAATCATGGAATATATACAAAAATACAGAAACAACTAGAAATCTCACTTACGAAGAACGAGGAGAACAAGAATACCACGTCAAATCTTAAATTACCAGCCACCAGGAAAGAGATTTTTGGGCAGACCCTTCAAACGTTGGATTGAAACCGAAACAGACCACTAGGTCTATCACATGAAAGGAAGAAGAAGAAGAAGACGTCCATACTGTACAAGGAAAATGTGATATGGATTATTGTAATGGCCGCATTGTATTACAGATGAGGAAAAAATCCTAAAAAACTTCAGCCTAGTCGGGAATCGAACCCGAGTCCGCTGTATATGAAACAAAGATTACCACTAGACACAGCGGTAGACTAATTTTAATTACTCACATTAACGAATTTCATTCTTATTTGACTCAAGAAAAGTAAAACATATCTCTCTTGTATCGTTGAGGGTCCGCATGATGAAGAAAGATGTTGCAGGACTGGAAATTTCTCAGAATGCCATATTAAATTTATACCGTATGTAGAAATATCATCGGACTCGGTAAACAAGTGGTTATATTGCTTGGCTCCAGTCCCGAGGGTCGCGGGTTGATGTCTGTGTGGGTTGATGGATTTTTAGGATGGAAAAACCCAAGGAACAGTAGTTCATAGGAGCCTATGTCCATAGATTCGCCCTAACCGACAGTCCAGCCTGTCCCTTGTGGAGCAGAACATCAGGCAGTCGACCACCTTGTTCATGAGTACAGATATCTACAGACTCAACGTGATCGACTCAAGGATTAGTGTTAAACAATCTGCAGTAGCTAATCCAAGTCTTCTATGATATAACATTTACAGAATACACAATAGCAACGGACTTCAGTAAGCATATGAAGAAAGAGATACACAATGCATGTAGTATTTTGTAATGCAGCAAGTATATGAAATAAATATAAAGAAAATAAAAAAGTACTGGGGGGGGGACTTCAAGTCTTGGGTCCAGAGTTTAAAGATTTGAGGCTCATAAAACAATCTTAAGCGTGAATAAAACGACATCTGAACAGAATTTAACCTTTCTTCTTCCATGCACGAAATACGTTAGTTTCTTACCAGTTATATTCTAGAAGCGATGTACTACTAATCATATGTCACATGTAACCTGTATGGAAATAAATGTAACAAATTAGTTTCTTTAACAAATTTCCTACTAGGGGAGCACCGAGAGAGACGCAAAAGAATTATCATTAACATATAGAAGTATCAATTGAAAATATATTAAATATTATAATCACCATAATTTGAATTTTGAAAACTGACTGCAATTATAAAAAAACTAATCTGACCTATGGTATCCTTAAGATTTGAGGTATATGCTATGACACCACAAAATATTTCAAGATTCACAGCACAATTGTAGAGAAATGATATGTAGGTTTTACCTAGAATTTATAGAAAAATATAATAATGTGATTCTGCATCAGCTGATAATGGATTATTTACTTCAATTCCATTTTTGACAGTCATCGAAGACATTTGACAGCTCTTATTCTCACATCCACTAATGTGAATCACAGCGGTTGACGATCATGCAGCCAATACTGTGTTATATTTGTGGTTGTCATACAATCTGTGGTTAGCATGTCGCGTATTCATTTCTTCCATATACTGACCGAAATTATATGAGAAAGATTTTTTGCCTTGTGGTGACTCGTAAAATTGGATTTTCGTATTTCTGCACCACGGCAGGGTGGATCAGACAGCTCGGTCTAGGTGCAGGACGTATACATTTTCTGAGCAAAATCTTACAGAAATATATTAAAAAATAGGGAATAATAATATCTAGACGAATCCTGCGCTGTGTGTGCTGTAAGAAGATGTATATACCGACAGTCTGTACGAGAGATTGTCGTAATGAGATAGTCTTGCTTGCTCTGTATTCAATAATGATATTTATAATTTTTCTGTATTCCCTTTCATTTCTAATATTACCTTGCAATATTATTAGCAATATTAAAAAAAGAGCGTAGCGAGTTGACTCGAGCGTTTGAGATTAGTACATATTGGAGGAGCGAGTTAAAATTACGATGACAAACAACCTGAAGTGTTTTCCTGATTTAATTTAGTCCTAAAGAGAAAATATAAGTTACGATTTCATTGGTTGGGGCCTTGTTATTGTATTAACCATATCATAGTATCATGAAATATATATATATATATATATATATATATATATGCAAGCACTCTGACTTTAAAGGTTCTCTTCATCATCACCATGATTTTTGCACGTATTAGGCGTGTGGCCTGTTACGGTCTCATGAGGAATTTTCCATCCAGCGCTTTTTTTTGACGTCCCAACGATCTTTTGCCTTGGGGCAGTAACGAAGCATGGCTTTTGGAATTCTATGAGACGGCATTCGTTGAAGATGGGCTTTCCAGTTGTTCTGGTAGTTTTGTATATGGTGAAGAATGAGTTCTACATCCAACTCTTCACCAATTTGCTCATTTCTTTTAAGGTCCCACTTTGTATAGCCTGCTGTAGAACGCATAAATCGCATCTCATTAAAGCTCCTCTTAAATATGTGAATTTAGATATACACATTGTTGTGCACACTGATTCTGATGCTTACACCCTTCTAGAGGTTGTTTAGGAGACTTGATAATATATTGATAAGGAGTCTGTGACGAGAGGTTTCAGCGTTACTCATGACAAGAAACTAGTTTTCAGTCACGTTATGCAAGACCATTAAAAACATTGACATTATACGTCACTAGATGTCAAATGTTTACAATCTGAGATGGCTGAATGTCATGCAATGACTGGGAATAAATGTCATTAGAAATTTTTGAACAAGTGTGGTTTTAAAAGATGACGCGCTAGTAACGTTTACTTTTTATCCAGCATTCTGGGAAAGGTGAAAAGTTCGAGATGGCCCAATTGCCTGGCTTTCTGTCCCAATGTAACAGGGAGATTTGATTCGATATTGTAATCATTGTAATGTCCCTGGACAGAAGTTTGATATCAAATTATGAATCAAGTTCTATCTTTAATATCAATAATTTGTGAACGAAATACTGAACCAGTCATATCCAGTATATATCAATCAGATTGAATGACTAAATTTTATTTTGATTAATGTAAGCCCATAGTAAATCCTATACTCGTATCGACGTAATGACAAGACCAGGAAAGAGTTGAGATGAATTTCCTCTTATTGAAGATCTGTGATATAGGCCTATAAGGATGTCAATTGACCAGGCCTGTTGTTCCATCAGAGAGACAGATGAAGCAAAATGAAACGAAATGAATGCTTTGAACATGGAGAATTGTTGAAATTAAGTTTTTGTTAGGAAAAAAGAACAAATTTCAAGAAAAACCTGGTTTGATTAATAATCGTCCACCATGAACAACACTTAGAGTAGCCGACACGGTAACTCAGGATCTAGAAATGGAAAGCGAGTGTCTAACCATTTACGCCATGGATCCGCCTGTAATTACAGCGACATAATGAAAATAATTTGTACTCTCGATGTACAAAAGAGTCATTAAATGCTTTATATTCGCTTTACCTCTTTCGGTCTATGTAACTAAATATTTCAACACGGTTTTTACCCACGCTACAATATTGAATCGACTTGAAACTTTGTATACTTGTAAAGGACCAATGACAATACAATAATATCATAAATGTTTTCTATGATCATGACCAGGATCATCAGGACATGAAAAAAATAAAGACCGGTATAATAGGTTGCGGACTTCCCGACTTTTTAGTCCATCAGAAGGATACGATTAACTGTAAATATTTACCTATATTAAAATATTCAAAAATATTATAATAATGTTGATCATAATAATTTAAAAAATTATACAATTATATTCATGCCTAGACACTAAAATTATCGTAAGCAATGAAATTCTCATGGGATTCCGGTTTATGATATTCAGTTAAACTAAAAATAAAAAATAAATAAATAATAGTTAAAAAAACAACACGCTTTATTAGAAAACGGACCTAAAAAATTAAAAATAATTTAAATTGCAAAAACGCTTGGGATAAAATTAAAGTGGTCAACAAAAAAAATCATCTCCAACACATCTAGAATAAAACTAGTTATCTACAAAAATAATAATTTATCATCAAAAGTGTGGGGTGCTTTTTTATGGTTTTTACGATTCATTCTTAGAGACTTTACTTTTACCAATATATGTTTATTATCAAATAAATTGACGTAGAGCACCACACGCTTTTGATGGTAAAATATTTTTTTGTTTGTAGATAACTCTAGTTTTATTCTATATGTGTTGGAGATGATTTTTTTACCACTTTAATTTTATCCCAAGCGTGTAGGAAATTAAAATTATTTTTCATTTTTAGTTCGGTTTTCTAGTAAAGCGTGTTGTTTTAGTTTTTTAAAACTATTATTTATTTTCTTTTTATTGACATTTTCATTTACATAGTTATAGGTTTATGTATAGTCGTTGAAGGTTCTCAAAACACTTTTCCCCTTTCCACTTCTATTCTACCTTTTAATTTTCCTTAAGGAGCTGGTAGTACCTTGTATCGAATATTACTTAGAAGTCTCCGATAATTTCACTACCGGAATTTAATGTTACAGATTGCAGAATATTAACAGCTTATTTCAGTAAATATAGAAGGGAATGGACAACACATGTAGATTGAAAGGATGAAATAAAAATAGTTTCAAATTTTAATAAGAACCCCTGGGAAAAATACCACTAGGTAGGCGTAAGAGCATATGTGAGGACGAAATTCGGACGGATCTTAAAGGACTAGAAGTGGGAGATGTGAACTGTTATTCAGTTGGCTAAGAGACAAGTGGATGGCCTTAGGAGTGAATATGTGAGTTATTTAGTCGGTATATGAGGAAGGAACATAGTACATACCTTTTTTACTATAATTATCTGTTTTCATATCCATCCATAGTAATTCTGCCCGAAGGCAGGTCCTTCACTGCAATCATAGCATTTTCATGCTATGCTTGCAGCTTTACTAGGGAATTGTAGGTGTGGTAGCTTCCCGTTGCTTTCCACACCGGTGAAGAATGATGGTGATGATAATGATAAGGAGGATGATGATGATTGATGATGGCCATATGATTTCGTGGACCGTTTGGGCCTTAAAGTTTTCTTGACATTTGCCTTACAGGTGAGGAAAAACCCCGATAAAAACCTCACCCAGAAAAACTGCCCCGACCGGGGATCGAACCCGGGCCCGCTGCGTGACAAGGCAGCACGCTACCTCGAGACCACAGCGGTGGACTTTTTTTCATATAAATGATCGTAATTGTTGAATACACAATATTCATGCAGTGTAGTTTTCTTGATTGCATGTATCGAATGAAAAAGCATCAGTGATTTTGGGTGGTTAACAAACGAAAGGACACTGGCTGAAGGGGTAGGAGTCAAACACATAAGAGTAACGGAAGTACAAGAAACATGTGAAACTACTGTATATCTGTACTTAATGCTGAAAACCGAGTGTTATGTTAAGAATTTGTTATGAATTATTACAGTAGAATTTTCTTTCTGAAATGAAATTGTTGGAGTCGCATTTACTCAAGTTATGCGAAAGATAAGAGTTACAGGTGCGAAATGTAATTCCATCCAAGGATTTATTCCGCTCCGAGACAGTCTGCTCTTTCTTTCTAGCAACATGTGTTTCATTTCGTTAAAAACACGTTTCTTCTCTTCTCTAATGAATGTTGTAAGTTTTAAAACTTTTACAATAGGATTTTGTGAAGCATTTCGTAGCAAAATTTGTTTTACCAGCGCCTCACTGTCTCAGTAACAATTCATTAACATTGTTATTTTTATCAGAAGAGAATTCAATTTGTATGAGAATAAATTAGTATTATACTTTACAGCACATCACTCTCAGGCAAGAATAATATCGCAACAAAAAATACAATACGTGTAATATGTAGTTAAAATTAAGTTGCATATATCCTTTAAATTACTTCATAATTATTTTTCCAAGTCTACAGTAAGTGTTCGTTTTGAGCTGTGTAACTCTTACTGAAGATTGCATTAGTTGCGCCTTTGTGTCAATAATTGTAGTAACTTTATATAATGGGGGATAAAAATAAGATAATTAATGAACACAATAACAGGAAAAAACAAAGGTGTTTCCTTACATTAAAGATAGTTGGATGATAGGAATTTTCTTCTATATGCCAGAGTGTAGATATTCTTATATCTTTAATTTTCATTAACATCGCTTCCTCGTTTGTCCTATCTGGGGACAATGAATGCAATGTTAAGTTATTCATTAAACGTTTTTGAAAACAAAATCAAATTGACAAATATTTAATTTTATTGCGTTCTACAACATAAACACAATGCACATCGGCAATTGATTTTCAACCATCGATATATTTTTATACACTTTGTTTCCGCAAATAATGACTTTTATTCCTTAGTATAATGTTTATAAAGTTATGTATACCTTGCCTGATTTTAAGGTTAATACATTTGTGTTTAATATGTTTTCTCTTTTATCACCTTCCACCTTTTACTGAAAACTGTTTTTGATATTCTAGGTTATATTGCACATGTTTTACACACATATATTTTGCTGCAATTTGCTATCAAATGAAAACATGGTTGAAATTATGTGTGCTGCCTATTTTTTCACACCAATACTTAGATTTTACTTCAGCAACGAGCATGGAAATATATTCACGCTGTAATTGTAAGCTACCATGTTCCCAATATTATGTCTTTCAATTGATTTATTTTTAATAATATTTAAGATTATAATTGTATGGAAAAGGCTATTGCAGATTTATTTCCCAATTGTATTTTCGTTTTCAGGATTATATATACCTAATACCTTAATAAACCTCGAGTAATGCCACTGCGACTATTTTAGCAGCTCTGCCAGAAAGTCCTAATCCTACGTACTCGACGTGCTGACTGACTGCAGTCGTAATAGACTGTAGCTAACAGGATGGGACGAAAGGTGAGTTCTCAGCGCCTTAATGGAAGAATATAAAAAATCGGGACTGAATATAAATTTACAGTTTGGGAAATGATGTGGATGACCTCATAATCGAAACAGGGAAAATAAAAAAATGTGAATTTTTTAAATACCTTAGATCTATAATTACAAGTTTAGGTACCTGTGAGAGAGATGTACAGAATAAAATTGCAATGGCAAAAAATGCAACTAAAACATTACATGGAATAATTTGGAACAACAATATCACAAAGGAAACTAAAATGAAAATTTATAAGAGCACAATACAGAATAATTTGTCATATGGAAGTGAAACTTGTACTTTTACGGAAGTACAAAAAATAAAATTAGAACATTTGAATTTGATTATTTTATATGAAGCCTCCAAAAAACAAGACAGGATAAAATAAGAAATGAATTCATTTGGAGAGAAATGAATGAGACCACATCGGTTGTTAAGAGGATTGAAAATCAAACGCTTAAATGGCATAGGTAATTACTAAGAATGGAAAATGAAAGATTGCCAAAAAATATATACCAATGGTCAACCCCTGGTAGAAATAAACGTGGCAGGCCAAGATGGAAATGGAAAACCTACGTCACAACTATAATGGATTATAGGAATTTGGAATAGGAGATTGGAATGATAGAGATAAATGGAAACTGAAGACGGCAAACCTATAAATGGGGGAAAGCCGAAGAAGAAGGATTATATATATATATATATATATATATATGTGTGTGTGTGTGTGTGTGTGTATATATATATATATATACGAACCATTTTTCCCCTCAAGCTTCTCAATACTCCGTCAATCTATGTTTTTTATGCAGTCCTCTTCTTCTTCTACTAAGTGGCACAAGTTCTATAATTCTTCTTGGGAATCTGTCTTCTGTCATTCTTTTTACATGGCCATATCATTTTAATGGTTTGTGTTTTTTATGAAATCCACAATTGATCCTTTAATGTTGTTTAATTACGTATTTTATCTCCTCTAGAAATTTCAGCTGACCGCCTTAATTATTCAATTTCTGCAGAATAATTTACTTATTGTTCTAGATTTTAATTCCCTTGTTTTCTGCGTCATAGGTCTTTGTACTCTTTATTATTTTATTTAATATATATATATATATATATATATATATATAATATATATATATATTTGTTTTTTATAACATATACTTTTATCCCAAAAAACATAATTTAATTTTGATATTGCAGATTTTCCCTTATTTACTCCTCATTAATTTGAGCACCATGACTTCCATCTGCACTAACTTTTGTCCCCAAATATACATATTCGTTACATGAATTTATTTTTCTACGTCCTTCTTCTAAAATCAAAACTTTGATTCATCTCCTATTACTATATACTTAGATTTGTCCAAATTTATCATTAATCTAGCAAAACCTGTCCCAAGCCTGGTTGGAAAAGGGTCAGGTGGACGAGTAACAATCTCATAAAAAAATAGAAATCAGTATGCCCGGCTGTGGGGGTTAGAGATGCTGTCTTGCAGAAAGGCGATTGTTCTTGAAGGGCTAAAGGAAGAGAACCTTAATTGAAAATCTCCTGTTCCTCCAGGTTGAGAGTTAAAGCATCAGCTAGCTCTTTGTTCTTTAAAAAAGTGCAAGCTAAATAGCCAAAGAATGAAATTAATAATCAAATGACGAAAAAAGCCAAGGTAAAGAACCATTCTTCTACAAACGTGGAATATACAGGTCATTACAATAAAACTGCGGAAAAAAAGAACAGCATAAACCATGTATATATATATATATATATATATATTCAGTGTTGCTGTAAATGTTTTTGTTTTCTATTTTTGCACATTTCAGGCTTACAAAGTCTTTTTATATTTCTTCAGAACTTTCTCAACTCCGAACAGTAAGACGCGTATTTCTAACTCATCTAACACTTCAATATTTCTATTTTTAATTTCTGTTGAATCACATGGAGAATAGGTCAATATAGGTTCCTCACTTAAGCCATCCACAACTTTGTCCTTGCTTGAACACCCACCAAAAAAATTACATTCCTTTGGCAGATTTTTTTTCTGTGAATGGATATTAAGTTTGTTAGTGATAGGGTATCATACATAATTCTAAAGGGTACACAACATGATTTTATAATTGTAAATGTACATGCTCCCACAGAAGATAAAGATGACAACATCAAGGATGACTTCTATGAAGAATTAGAATGCTTATTTGATATAGCCTTTCACGATATCATATGAAAATTGTCTTAGGAGATTTTAATGCAAAAGTGGGGCGGGAAGATATATTCAAACCAACAATAGGCAAATTCAGTCTTCATGAAGATAATAATGACAATGGGGTTAGATTAGTCACCTTCGCCACATCAAAGAATCTCATTTTTAAGAACACAACATTTCAGCATTAGGATATTCATAAATATAACTAGACATTTCCAGATGGCGAAACTCGGAACCAGATAGATCATGTATTAGTGGTCAAACGCTGGCACAGTAGCATCATCGATGTTAGATCAGTTAGAGGGACAGACTGCAATTCGGATCATCATCTGGTCAGAGTGAAAATCAGACAACGGCTATCGCTTATGAGAGGAATAGACGCTAAAGATGATTCTGTAAAATTTGAATTAAAAAACTTGAAAAATGATGAAATGCGCCAAGAATACCAAATCAAAATTACTAATAGATTTGAAGTACTGGAATCTTCAGATGACAATGTTGCAAACGAAGAAGAAACTGATATAATAAAGAATGGGAGGCTATAAGAGATACTATTAAATTGTCAGCATCAGAAAGCATTGGTTGTTAAAAAAGAGGCAAAACAAGAAATGGTTTGATGAGGAATGTGCCGACATTGTAAAGAAAAGAAAGCTAGCAAAAATGAAATGGTTACACGAGCAAAATGGGGTAAATTTAGAGCAATTGGGTAGTATTACACAGGAAACCACCAAGTTACTAAAGAGTAAAATAGGGAATATTTGAGAGAGAAGATTAATGATCTTGAAATGAATGCAAAAAAAATAGGAACATTAGAGAATTATATCAAGGAATTAGTATAGAGAAGAAAGGGTTTCAGGTTAGAACAAACTTAATTCGTAATGAAAATGGGGATATGATTGCAGATTCCAGGAGTATATTAAATAGATGGAAAAGTTACTATAATCAGCTATTAAATGTACATACAGAACAGGACATTGAGGAGGATAATTTACAGATAGCAGAAATGCTAGTCGCAGAAGCAAATGCATTAGAGGTTGAAATGGCAATTAAAAAATTGTAGATGTATAAAGCATCGGGTTCAGATGAGATCCCAGCAGAACTGATAAAATCAGGGGGAGAAAAATTGATGGACAAAATATGCTGGTTGCTTAGTATGATTTGGGAAAAAAGAAGCTCTTCCAGATGAATGGAAAGAATCAATTATCATACCAATTTATAAGAAAGGAGATAAAACTGATTGCAACAACTACAGTGGCATCTCATTACTTTCAACTTCGTACAAAATTCTAATAAATATATTAGTAAGCAGACTTACTCCCTATATTGATGACATTCTAGGAGATCATCAATGTGCATTTAGAAGAAACAGGTCTACAGCAGATCAGAGTTTTAGTATAAGACAGATTTTAGAAAAGAAATGGGAATATAATGGTACTGTACATCAACTATACGTAGACTTCAAAAAAGCATATGATTCAATTAAGAGGGAGAAGTTATATAGTATCCTGCTGGAGTTCGGTATTCCTAAAAAGTTAGTTAAACTTATATGAATGTGTCTAAATGGCCCAAAGAGTAGGGTGCATGTAGGCAAACAGTTTTCGGACACTTTTGAAATCCAGAATGGGTTGAAGCAAGGAGATACACTATCTCCTCTACTATTTAATTTTGTACTAGAGCATGCCATTAAATCTTTAGAGAATGAGGAAGGCTTACAACTCAATGGTATTAATAAGCTGTTAGTTTATGCTGATGATGTAGTACTATTGGCCGATAGCGAGAAGATACTAAAGGACAACACACACACACTATTGAGTAACACTAAGAAATTAGGGCTGGAAGTAAATATCAATAAAACTAAATATATGGTCACACGTAGAAATACATTATATAAGGGAAATGGACAGCTAATGACAAATGAGGGAAATTTTGAGGAAGTGGCTGAATTCAAATACCTAGGAACAATAATCACAAATAGGAATGAGATGCACAAAGAAATTAAACATAGGCTCAATTCCAGAAATGCGTGCTATTATGCATTGCAGAGACTCTTGATATCCCAACTCCTTTCAAAAAAACATTAAACTGAAAATATATAAAACTATTATTCTACCAGTTATATTATATGGGTGCGAAGCATGGACTCTTACTTTAAGGGAAGAAAGGAGATTACAAGTATTTGAGAATAAAGTACTTAGGATTTTTTTTTGGACCAAAGAGAGATGAACAGACAGGTGAATGGAGAAGACTACATAACAATGAACTACATGGTCTTTATAGAAAGCCAGATATAATAAGAACAATTAAGTCTCGTAGACTGCGATGGGCAGGACATATTGCACGTATGGAGAATGAAAGACTTGCATGGAAGCTTCTTGTAGGAAAGCCAGAGGGAAAATGCCCATTTGGTAGACCAAGAATGAGGTGGGAGAATAGCATTAACTATGATTTGAGGGAAGTAGATTATACAGGGAATGATTGGAAAGCATTAGCTCAGGATAGGGATGTATGGAGAGCTTATGTCTGCATGGGCATGAGCCTATGGATTCGATAGTGCCATTGAGTGAGTAAGTAATAATAACGACACTTTTATGTCATTACTATTCTCAGATTGGGGTACAGTTACCAACTTTGAACATCGTTCAACCCCAACAGCATCTGCTTTAAAGTTATCAGTATCATCACAAACTTTACTTGAGACTTTATTTCAGTCGGTCACGCATTATTCATTCTCCCTCTGCATTCTTCTTATTAGTGTTAGCTATGAGCAACTTTTATTTTTCTCTTCACAATGCCATAACCGACTTTAAAATAAAATATTACCTGATGAAACATGTCATAGTTGATACTTGCATTCACATTTTTTTAACGTGAAAGAAAAAAGAATAAACAAAATATTAATCAGATCAGTAGTAACTGGACAAACATAAAACATTCATTCATAAAACTACTTATGGCTGAAAAACATGAATAGTCACGTAACTCCAAACGAAACAAGCTGAAATATGTAGGTCCTATATCTTCAATCATTAAGACTGTAACAACTCTGAAAGTGCCAATATACCAGCACAATATACACTACGGATCTCATATTCTCACTGTACCAAATCGAATGTGGCGCTGTTCTTAGTTGGGAGAATCAAAGTAATTATCTAATAGAATTAGGAATCCACTGTTTAGCGGGCAGTTTTGTAACTGCAAAAGTGTCATTATTTGAGACCCTCAGAGAGAAAAATGACTGTTTTCAATAGGGGATGAACTAAAATTCATGTTTTTTAAATTTTGATGTAATTCTTGGCGGGGCGCGATAACGTAACCGTGAAGTTACAATACGCTAAACACATTTTTCTTTAATATTTTTACTTCCTTCCGTTGGCCCTACGGTCTCCCTTTTTCGCGGTTTGTTGGTATAAACATGATCGGGATCATGGTAAGTTTTAGGGCGTAAAAAATACAAGACTTTATTCTGAAATGGAATAAGGTCTTCGGTCCTAGATTTTCAGCATGTAGAAGATTATGAAAGACATGCACAGACAGGTGAATGGAGAATACTACTTAATAGTGAGCTACATGATATGTATAGGAAGCCAGATATAATAAGAGCAGTTAAGTCTCGTAGACTGCAATTGGCAGGATATGTGACACGAATGGGAGATGAAAGAGGTGAATGGAAGCTTCTTGTAGGAAACCCAATGGAAAAGCTTCCAGTTGGTAGACCAAGAATGAGATGGGAGAAAAACATTATCCATGATTTGACGGAGATAGATTATACAGGAGATGATATAATTGGAAAACATTCGCTACTGAGCTTATGTCCGCGCGGCCATGAACCTACGGGTCCAATAGAGCCAGTGAGTTAGTTAGTTAGAAGATAATGAACCCTTACTTTTTAAAGAAATTGTGGTTTAGCTCAATTGTAGCTGTAGGGGAGTCTGATTATCGTAAAATCAAATTTTTATTGTTAAATTATGGCTGTAAAATTAATAATAACCTTTTATTGAACTGCCTGCTTAGTTATAAAAGGAAGTTACTACAGTACACGTCCATAGTCAATATATATTTTTATATAATTTATAGGCTATAATTTCACTTTAATGAAACTTGTCTACACCCGCAAAACATTAAAAGTGGTTTATTCTACTGGAAAAGTTATGCTCATCTCATTTTATTTTTATTTTTTTATAATCAATTGATCAATGTCGTAACTCAATATACAATAGTTACTGACAAATACCAGAGAGATTTCTTGGCAAGCTCAATATCAGGAGTAAAAGGTTATATTTCCGTACCACGATCTGGATATTGCACCACAGTAATGAGAGGTCACATGTCGCAAAAGTTGTACCTGAATATCTTTAAAAAATCGAAGTGACGTAGGTTATTTGTTAGCTTAATGCGTCTTGTACAAGTTTCTCTCTGTGCACGTGGAGATATACACAGTGTCCTCATATGATGCGGTTCGAGGACAAGGGGTACAAGTGACATTTTTTTAAATGGAGTTAAACAGTATACAGAGAAGAATGAAACATTCATGTGGGGAGGTGGGTAAGAGAATGTACCCATGAATGCAGGTTTAAGTCCGATGAACTTTAACCCTTAACCAGAGTTGTGCGTTTTGTATGCCGTTAGTGGAGTTGAGAAGATACCAACAGAAAACGTGATATTACGTGCAGTTGTACTTGTATTTATTTTGAAACATAGAATTAAAAAATAGTTTGTGTATTTAACTAACTGATTGTGGCATAATAAGGATCGTTTGGGGAAGGAAAATTCACTAAATGACAGGATATAGCACTGGTGTAGTTATAAATAGAACAATAATTACCAGACCATCTATACAATGAATTTGTCAGTTTTTGTGTTCACACACATTTTTTCATTGAATTTTCAAAATACACTTAATAAAAACCCCACGTGAATTACAAAAATCTTTCTTTCATAATAGGATGCTCCCAATTCTCCATATGACTGATCAACATGTTCTGGCACATTGATCTATCACACTAACACAATATTGGTTAGTTTTATTTTCGTTTGAACGAAGACACAATGCACACTGTTTTGTTTTACATCCTCGATTGGTCTTCCATGGTTCGGAGATGGTCTCTTCAAAATCCTGGAAACAATCATTCTGATTCTTTTGGTAGTCGATCATTTACAAGTCAGGTATGGCTCTGTAAATTGTCGGCCTAAAGTTTTCAGGAATTCAAAGTGAGAAGTAGGATTGTAATCCTTGAACGATGATTGCATCATTATCATCATCATCATCATCATCATCATGAACAAATTCGTTTTAGGCTATGTGGCCTGTACGGTAAACCTAGCGAAGATGTTCTTGATCTTTCCACCGATGTTTTGGTCTTCCTTGGTCCCTATGTCCAGTTGGGGTATATTGGAATGCCAATTTTGGAAGTCTATTTCTTGCCATTCTTCTCAGATGATTTTTCCATTCAACGATGATTGCAATACCTTACAATTGACATCAGTTTTGTTCAAAATAGCATATCATACAGCCAAGGGACCATCCCTGTATTCGTCTGCTTGTGCTATATGTAAACATATTTTGTTCAAAGGTATTCACTCCCCTACGAATATAATTTGTGGTTTTCATGTCTCAGGATCAGTGCATTCTGAATGGTGAATGTTAGACAGCATGAATGACAGCTTTTTCTTTATTTTTTAGTACATGAGAAATAATTGTTTGGTTATCTGTGATGTCTATTATAGGTGTACTGTTTGTTTCGAAGAATATGCTAAAAAATTCAGAGTCACATTCTAGTTCTGAATATGTTTAATGTTCAGAATAATTATAGCCAGGATCTTTTCAAAGACTAGGAAAACAGTATCAAGCACTGATATACGTTTACTAGCATGATAGACCATATTAACACCAACTATACCAATGTTACATAAACTAACGTTCAACAAAAATACTGGACGCTACTGGAGTTGTGGGGTCGTAAAGGATACCACTCTTTATTTTTTTATGCACAGAGAAAGTAACAGTACTTACAAGTTACAGATCATGGCTAAGTGTTAACATTAAACAAAGGGAAAGCTACACAAAAGGATTTCGAAAAAAAATTATTTTAAAAGAATGTCAGGGGTGTCCAGTTTCATTGGTATCATAAAAGACCCCACAACTCCGGTTAAGGATTAAGACTGATTTTGTCAATTAATCAGTCGTAATATGTAACTCTTTGGATAAGTACGTATTTCCACTCATAATAAAAACTTGGTATGATTCTACTTTTCTAGGATTATTTATTTAAAAATATTGCGTTGAGGACAAATATTGCTGGGAGGGGTATAAGTTATTCTTAACACAAAAAAACGTTATAGTAAGAGCTAATATTTATGTTGTACCTGTTCATATTTTGTGGATAAATTGACTCATATATAAGGAACATAAACACAATTTATGAGACTTGTCAGATTTTCCTGGAATTTTATACTCTCATTGATATTTAAACTTAGTTTTCTCCAAATTAACTTTTTATCACGTGTACCACTTGTCCCCTGACCGACTCATTATATAAGGATATGTAGGAGATGTGTCTATGTCCGTAGGGTACCATGGGTTGATAACGGTATACAAGTTTTGCATATTCTTCATTTTCACTTCTATTTACCATCTGGCTTAACAAGAAGGGTTAGAAGGCAAAATATGCTTTATCTGCTGCACGAATCCAACGCTTTTAGTTTTTACTACTGTGCAAATTTAAATATTTCTTGTGAACAAAGTTCCTATAATATCTAAATTTATCCTTATTTTCAAAACTAAATGTATCGGTACTTAATTATCTTACTTTGTTGTGGAGATTCCTTGCTATAACCAAACATTTACGTTTTTGCTCATTAATTTCTAATCCCAATTTACTACTTACTTCTATTCACACATTAAATATTTCACTTACATGCTTTTGAATTCTTCCCAAAATCACAAGATCATTCGCACAAAGTAAACTCTGCCTACATTTATAAAATCAATTTTGAGGAAGGTATTGGGACCATTTAAAGCCAACAATTATGGATTTAATAACGACTTACAATGAACTCAAGAAGCTGTTATGGATCTGGATGTAGTCGTGTTTATGACGATTATGAGGTTGATAGAATGGAGAAGAAAAGAGGAAATACATGTCAAGTTTTAAAAAACTACAGGGGAAGAGAGGAAGAGAAATATCTAAAATCAAATATTGAGATGACATGTACAATGGTAATGTAAAATCACAAGTTGGAATTCTAAATAATATTCCATGGCTTAAAATACTTTTGATCTACCAGACGGCTGCTGGTTTTACATCCACATGTGTTAATAACAGAGGTGGACGATGATATGGTCAGTATAGTGTAACATATGGTGACGATGACGGGTCTCCAACCGTTTAGATAGATTTCTCAACCTGGAGCAGCTACTAATTCTAGCTACCCGAAATCTTCACGATGCTGGTTAGACACCGGTCGTATACTGGCTTACATTCCATGAGAAAATTTCTTCCGTCGTGGGGATTCGACCCAGCGCTAGTCCCATAGCACCAAGGAATCATATTTAAAAACAGTCAGCTACGGTGCAGAACTTTCTAGGCGAAGAAGTCTTCAAAATCAAACTTCTCGTCGTTCAGGTTGAAATTTGGTTCGGAGAGTTGGTACCACACTAGTGTACAATATTTTTAAACTGATAGTCTCTAATCGAAAGATAATTACAGTCTGAAATTTATTATCAGTAGATATGTTGCTTAAAGAAGTACAACATTACTTTAGAAGTAACATATTGTGCATTCATAGTGTATTGTACTTAAGAAAAAACTCTAGGAGAGGCATTAAAACAAGAGTTTGGTATATCATTACATTCTTGAAGCATAAGTTTATTTAAAGACAAAGTATATGCGTTATGAGTAGATAAAGTATTTTTTAAATGACCTAGGATTTTCTCATAAAACTTCAATTTTAAACATACTGCAAAACTTGCACCTTCACCCTTTGCTTCTAGCCGCCTCAATTATTATTAATTAATATTACAAAATTGTAAAATTTGCCCACGATTGTAGGATATGTTGTGATGTCATTGTTTGAATAAATCAATAGCATATTGCTAATTAGTTTTTATAAGAGAAGAATGATATTGTAGATTATATTCCACCAGTAATTAGGGGACAAGTAAATGTTGCGGAATAATTACAAAACTTTTAAAATATAAATATAGAAGAAAACATAATTTAAGCTATTTAGCTTAATTTCTTTGCCAGAGGAAGACCTAATACAGTGCGTGAGCATTCTATTCCGGGCGACTGATATTTTTTAACTTAAATTGAATGAAACATTGTTTAGGTGACTGTAATGACGTAATTGTTTCGTAAGCAGTGATTGTTGCATGTATAACATAATTTATCATACAGGACTAGCTATTACTGCTACGCCTAAATAAAATAAATGTGCTTTTATGTTAGTGTGAATAACTAAATAGAAACATAATTACAGATTTATAACGTAATTAGTTTTAGATACCCTTCGCTGATTACCAAGCGTTGCCCGGGAATCAATTTCTCCCGTTCTTCTTGGCAGCAGAAAGAAAAAAATTGGTTATTGTGAATTATCCTTAAAAATAAATACATGTTGTCAGAAAGTTCTGAGATATTCATTTCTGTGTAAATAATTTGGGTATGAGTTATGGGTTAGCCAGCATATGAGATTTAAGTGTCCAAAAAGGCAAAATTTTTAGTGTACCGATACCCCCCCCTTTTTTTAGCTCCGGGCCCATAGTACGTACAATAATAAGTTATATACGTTAATTGTCCCAGATAATTCTCTAAATGACGGGAAACATATTGAAATCGGTCAAGTACTTTTCGAATTCATAAAGGACAGATAGACAAACAGACTCACAGGCACTCATTTTTATATATAAAGGTGTTGGATGTGATATCTACATATTGTAATACTAGAATAACATATCATATATGTAAACCAATTATGCAGATTACAATAATATAGTTTATCAATATTGAGGATCGCATTATGAAAATATTAACCGACTGTTAACTGAATTCCCATGAGGTTATTATTTAATACAATATTAATTACACTGCTATTTTAATTCCAAGCCCATTAAACAATAACAAATATTACTTGTTCATGTTGCTTACAATTTTGCCGACTTATCGATAACAAACATTATTGTAAGACACAGCGGAACGTTTACCTCCAGTCATAGAAGTACTGTTGACGAGTCGCACTAACCATGTATAGTCAGGAACAAATAGCAAATCAAGCATTTATATTGTTCATCGTTGCTAGTATTCCCGCATGTAAACATTAATTGAAACTCACAGACTGTCGTGAAGCGAAGATACTCGAGATAACATGGCATTATATCGCAGATCATCTACAAACGAAGCAGGTCAAAGTCCGGCTGTGTCGGATAGTATTTATTAACGTTGCTTACAACGTACCGATTCATTAATGAAAAAATAATAATAATGTCGCTTATAACTTTTCGAACCATCAATAACAAACGCAAGTTATTAATGTTGATTTTAACTAGCGGATTCGTCAAATTTACTCATTAATGTTGCTTTTAAATTGTCCATTAATAAAATAAAAGTCATTACTTCTTAATGTTGATTATAACATGCCGATTCTTCAATAAGAGAGATTAATTATTTATCTGACTTACAACTTGCCAATCAATCAGTAACAAAGATTACTTATTATTGTTGCTTATTACTTGGTGATTAATCGATAGCAAAAGTTACTTATTAATTTTGCCTATAACTTTCCGATTCGTCAGTAAGAAATAATACTTATTAATATTCCTTACAAAATGCCCACTCAACTGTAAGAAACGTTGCTTATTAATGTTGATTTTAACGTGCCGATTGAACAATAAGAAACTGTACTTAACAATGCTCCTTATAACTTGCCCTTTAATTATTAACAAACATTACTTATTAACGTTTCTTGTAACTTTCCGATTTTGCTATCAGACACAGCGGAACATTCACCTGATTCGTTTGTGGTTGATGTGCGAACTACTGCAGTATCATCCCGGGTACACTCGCTAAATGTGTGTCTGTGGCGTCGAGGAGTGCAGGACAGTCTACTAAGTAAGCTATTTGTTTCTGACTATACATGGTTAGTATCTACGTCCGTGCGACGCAGCAACGACGCTGCTACGATTGGAGGTAAACCTTCCTATGTGTCGTATAATACTCTCCTGACCACCGGTTGCCTTCATAATGTATTTAAGGCAACTCGATTCAGAGTGTTTCTGCAAGAGCGATAAAATATCAATCAGGAAATAGGGGATGCTACCCTGGAAAATTTGAGATAAGGAACCTAGGGACCGAGAAACCAACCTATATAGATTTGGAAGTAAATTTAGCTATCACATTTTCTAGAATTTCTGTTTCCATCTGATTTACAATTAACGTACGTATACGTTTAGGTGTTCTCTTCTGTTTATTTGTATGCACTACATATTTTATTTTCTGCGAGGATGACCCTGATGACATGGAAGTCATGATACAGGATACGACCTGACTCCCCTTGATTATTTCCTAAGGTGTTTGAGACTCCAGTGGAAATGGGCATCGAATATAATTATCAGGAAATAGATATATGTGTTATGACTCGAAACACATCTGGGATATTTGTCACGGTGCAATTAGAATATTGTACGCCTATGTCACAAAAGCAAATTAAAAGGACAAGACTGCTACATAGATTCTGATCTGACTAGACAGGAGAGAGAGATTCAACAAACACTCAGACAACGTGCAAGAGAAGAGCGAGAGAAAGGCAACACCGTACACGTTGGGTACCAAAAAATGTTGATAAACAATCAGTGGGTAAACTGGACTACTCTCCTTCAACAGCAAGACACCTAAAGCATACTATCTTACCACATGCCAGAACAAGAACAAGTAACGACCATGCAATTACAATATCAACACTGAATGTACAAACACTTAGAACAAGCGAAAGAGAGGAAGAGTTAGATCATGCTTTAAAAGAAATAAAATTCGACGTATTAGGTCTTAGTGAAATTAGAAGAACTGGCGAAGCCATCATAGAAAAACAAAACGGAGACCTATTTTATTATATAGGCACAACTGCCGGACAAAGAGGAGTAGGCTTCATCATCAGAAAACAAGTCAAACATATGGTGCAAGAAATAGTAGGGGTGTCTGAAAGGATCGCAGTCTTAAAATTAGCAACTAGAGGCTCCACAATAAAAATAATTCAGGTTTATACCCCAACAGAAGCCTACAGCGATGAAACTATAGAACAATTCTACTGGAACCTGGGAACTACCATAGATCAGCACAAATCTACGCTAAACCTAATCATAGGAGATTTCAACAGCAAAGTGGGCCCACGCAACCACGAGGATGAAAACCCAGTGGGAAGATATGGGTATGGGGCAAGAAATGAAAGAGGGGAAAATCTCGTTCAATTCGCACAAGAACATAAACTAAAGATAGCCAACACCTTTTTTAAGAAAATGCCTAGCTCAAAGTGGACTTGGCGCTCGCCAGACGGCAACACAAAGAACGAAATTGACTACATCCTAAGCGATAACCGAAGAACCATAAGAGATATCCAAGTAGTAGCCAACCTGAAATTCAGTACAGACCACAGGATGGTGCGGGCAAAAATGAAGATAGAAAGAAGAAGGAAGCATCCAGCAAAGCAACATAGACAAAATATAGAAAACATAGACAGCAACAAATTCCAGCTACATCTTCGCGACAGAATTGCAGAGTCCAACCCAACCGAGAAGCAGGTGCTCAGGAACTGTATAACTCCCTGGAACAATGTATACTACAGGCGACCAAGGAATCCAGCAAAAATACCAAAGCTCAGAAAGAAAGCAAACTCAGTCAAGGAACCATTGCCTTAATTGAACGTTGATCGGAGATGCTACAAACCAGAGACGCTTCGGAGTCGAATAGAACCGAGTATGCCGCAATGGACAAGCTGACGAAAAAGGAAATATGGAAAGATCTGCGAGAGTACCGCACAACCATAACTAGGCAAATAATAGAAACCTCCAAATCGATAAGGAAAGCAAAGAGGGAAAGAAATGGTGACAAACAATGGATGCTAGGAATTAAGAACCAAGCAGGAGGCCGCAACACATTAAGAACAGATATAATCCAGTCAGCCACAGATTTCTATAAATCCCTATACACAAGCTCCTTAACAACCCAGGCAACAAATCACATAGGCATATTCGATGCTAAAACTCGAAAACCACGCCGACACCTTTCCCCAGTACTGGCCAGCGAAATTAGAACTGCAATAGATTAAATGAAAAATGGCAAAACACCCAGAGAGGATGGAATATACAACGAATTGCTAAAACTGGCTTCAGATCAAATACTACCATCACTCACAAACATCTTTAACAAAATTCTGCAGACAGAAGAGATACCCGAGCAATGGAAATCAAACACAATCATTCTTCTCCAAAAGAAAGGCACAAAAGATGACATGAATAATTACCGACCCATAAGCCTGATGTCCAATCTATACAAACTATTTTCAAAAGTGCTAACAAGAAGACTACAAAAGCCCTGGACGAAAACCAGCCAACAGAACAAGCCGGATTCCGCTCAGGCTTTAGTACAACAGACCATCTCCAAGCAATTAACCAAATAATAGAAAAGACAGTTGAATACCACCATACATTATACCTAGCATTCGTCGACTACAACAAGGCATTCGACTCAGTAGAACATTCAAGTGTCCTCCAGGCACTACACACCCAAGGAATCGAACACAAGTACATCCGCGTTCTGGATAAGATCTACAGCGAAGCTATGCCAAGGTGAAGACAGAAATTGTGGGACAACCATTCAGTCTCAAAAGAGGAGTACGACAAGGCGACCCAATTTCTCCTAAACTTTTTACATGCGTGCTTGAAGACATATTTCGAAAACTAAACTGGAACAAGAAATACGGAGGTAAATATAAACGGGAGCAGGCTATCCAACTTAAGATTCGCTGACGACGTGGTATTGTTCGCCAGATCCCCTAAACAACTCCAATCCATGCTACAAGAGCTCTCAGAAACTAGCAAAATTGCAGGCATTTCGATGAACAAAAGCAAGACACAAATTATGTCTAATGATCCGGAAAACCCAATCAAAGTCGATGGAATGGATCTTCAATATGTAAGCGAGTACATATACTTAGGACAACTACTCTCCTTCCATCAGAAAGTAGAGAAGGAAATAAGCAGAAGAATAGCTCTCGCCTGGAAGGCGTTCTGGTCACTGAAATTTTATACTGCTGGACAAGTCACTCAACCGGAAACTCAAAATGGAAACACTACAAACCTGTGTTCTTCCAACACTGTTATATGGCTGCCAAACTTGGAATCTTACTGCCAAACTGAAGTAACACACTCCAAGTATGCCAAAGGAAATGGAGAGGAAAAATCTTAGGCATAACTCTAAAGGACAGAATCTCGAATACAACACTTCAAGCGATATCCTCAACAACTGATCCCGCACAACAAGCCATCAGGAAAAAATGGAAGTGGGGAGGCCACGTCGCAAGAATACAGGACGACAGGTGGACAATAAAAACAACCATATGGGACCCGTACACAGGCAAGAGACAGCGCGGAAGACCAAGACAACGATGGGCTGACATGTTCAAAGAACGAGCAGGGGCGCAATGGTCCAGAGTCGCCAGATGCAGGAGAAACTGGAGAACGATGGAGAGCCAACTGTGTATTAACTAATCACAGAACAGACAGTGTATACAAACCAAGTGCTACATCCAAGTCAAATTCTCACCACGGAGTAGCTCACCGGGTGACACTCTCAAATAGAGTTTAACCCCTGTACAGGGAGGCCTTTGCCCTAAAGGGACATATCAGGCTTTATTTATTTATTATGTATTTATGTCATGCTTGTATTGAGGTTGGTGGTCGTCTATTTGAGAAAGTTTTGTAAGATACAAAATGGTACGTTAATTATGTCAGTGATGGTACTTGCAATTAATTCCTAAATAATGTAAATAAAAAAGACTAGGCAGTAATGTGAAACACGCTATTGAGTAACACTAAGAAATTAGTACTGGAAGTAAATATCAATAAAACTAAATATATGGCCACACGTAGAAATTCAGTATATAATGGAAATGGACAGCTAATGACAAATGAGGGAAATTTTGAGGAAATGGCTGAATTCTAAAACCTAGGAACAATAATCACAAATAGGAATGAGACGCACAAAGAAATTAAACATAGGCTCAATTCTGGAAATGCATGTTATTATGCATTGCAGAGACTTTTTATGTCCCAACTCCTTTCAAAAAACGTTAAGCTGAAAATATATAAAACTATTATTCTACCATTTATTTATATGGGTGCGAAACACGGACTCTTACTTTAAGGGAGGAAAGGAGATTACAAGTATTTGAGAATAAAGTACTTAGGAAAATGTTTGGACCAAAGAGAGATGAACAGACAGGTGAATGGAGAAGACTACATAACAATGAACTACATGGTATGTATAGGAAGCCAGATATAATAAGAACAGTTATGTCTCGTAGACTGCGATGGGCAGGACATGTCGCGCGTATGGGGAATGAAAGACGTGCATGGAAGCTTCTTGTAGGAAAGCAAGAGGGAAAACGCCCAGTTGGTAGACCAAGAATGAGGTGGGAGAACAACATTAACTATGATTTGAGGGAAGTAGATTATACAGGGAATGATTGGAAAGCATTAGCTCAGGATAGGGATTTATGGAGAGCTTATGTCCGCGCGGCCATGAACCTACAGGTTCAATAATGCCAGTGAGTACGTAAGTAAGTAACTTAATGTGAAAGAAAATTTTACTCCCACATCACCATAAGGTAGCTTCTCAGATCCTAGGTTCATTATCACAAATAGTAGAGAATCCCATATGGAACCTCGTTTAATTTTTGCACGTTCTTCAAAAGAATGACCTATAGCAAGTTCCAATTGTTTAGTGTGATTCTTTAACTACTTCCTGTTCTTAATTGATTCAAGAGTTTTACATTAACATTTCGGACACATTGCAATAATAATCTACATCAACTTTTTCATAACTTTGCGCTCAGTCTTTGTTCGTAACTCTGTATATAGTTGTATTTTTATGATATTTTAAAATAATGGCAGTTATACTTACATCAGTGTCATTAGTATTGCTTTAGTGTTATTAAGAGTAAATATATTTTTATAATCACTACAGTCATAAATTTATGTCAAGTAGGAATCAGGTGCTCATGTTATATAATTTCTTCCATTCTCATTATACACACACACACACACACACACACACACACACACACACACATACAGATACAGAAGGACTGTGAGTCTCTTGGGCCACTAGTAATGGCATCTACGTGCCCCATATGGGAACACTCCTAATGCGCAGTACGTGTCGGGACCCTAAACGTTGCTTACTGCAACTTGCAATTAAAGTGAAACCACTCCGCTCGAGTGTCCAACATCGATTCCCAATCTCTAACTTTCCGTTCTTTAATTCATCACTCCCTAATGCTGCTCAATCTTTACATATATTTAATCTACTTTATTTCTCTGTTTTGTTCTGAATCTTTCTAGATTTCTATGTTTGCAGCATTGCACTCCGTGTCATATCAAGGACTGTCGATCGATCTCATTATTTTAATCTCAGTTGACTCATATATTCACCATCTACATAATGAAAATGCTGCCTACAACAAGAAATATATCCAGCTTTCGTATGTTGGGCTACATATAAAATTCACCTTTTCTTTATTTAGGAATATTCCACAATGCAGTGTTTCTCCTTGAACGCAAAGTGTCTAAAGCATCTTTCTCCCTCAAATCTCTAGCTTCCATACTTCTCTTCATTACATCCATCCATCGTTCTCTAGGCTTGCATCTTCCACTTCTTCCATTAGCTTTCCAATTGAGGATCTTCTTCGGTATTCTTTCTTCTTCCATTCTTATGAGGTGTCCATATCATTTCAAAGGTTTTTCTTCTATTTTCCCAATATGTTATTTTCAACTTGCATAATTTCTCTAATTGTGCTGTTTTCTGACTTTATCCCTTCTTCAAATTCATCTATAAGATGTAAATTATAATTTTGGATACTATCTACAATTTATAATGCTATATTTTATTATCTTGCTGAGTGTAGGGATGTATGGAGAGCTTATGTCCGCGCGGCCATAAACCTATGGGTGTGATAGTGGCAGTGAGTTAGTTAGTTAATTATATTTTCTTATCTTATTTATATTTGTTTTGTTAGTATTAAACAGCATCCGCATTGTGAATTTTTCTTGGCTATATTTTACTATGGTAAATATGTGTAATTTTGCATTATTATATTTTTGACTGGGGTTCAGTGGAAGAAAATGGCATTTTTGCCTTAATATAGTAAACTTATTGTGAATTTTATCACTCGCGGGTTTAGTAGTTGTGTTCCTTACCTATAGTCCCGAGGTTCGCGGATACAAACCCGGCTGATTTTAGGATGGAAAAATCCAAGGGATATATGTTACGGGTGGGACTTTAAGCCGTAGGCCTCCAGTCTTAATATTTTCGGACTCGTAAAACCCTCAAGTCTGAATGAAATATCTCTGAGCAAAATTTAACCGACCTTCATTAATCAGAGTAATACCTTAGTTTCCTACTAGATGTCGCATCGAGGCGATGTACCAACCACATGTTCCTCTCTAAGATGTGCAGTGTATTTATAACTTCTTCTTCTTCTTCGTCTAGTACAAGGTTTAGGCTATGCAGCCTGTTCCGGCGAAGTTAAAAGTGGAGTCCATCTTGTACGTGGTCGGCCAACATCTCTTGTTCCTCTGGGATTATACAGGAAGGTTCTTTTTGGTATTCTTTCGTTGTTCATTCTCATTAAGTGTTCTGTCCATTTCTTATTATTTTCGCTGATTTTATCTTCAATTTTATATATATTTAATTCTTCTCGTATAGTTGCATTCCTTATACTATCCGCTCTTCTGCATCCTTTCACAGTACGTAAAAATAATATTTCCGCAGTCTGTATCCTGCTTTTATCCCTTGATTTCATTATCCAATTTTCACTTCCGTGCAACATCAAAGGAACAGCCAATGTTTTATATAATTTAAGTTTCGTATCGTTCCCTGTTTTCCGACCTAAGGTTCTTTTTATGGATCCACAAATAGCCTGAAATTTATTTACTTTATTTTCTATATCTTTATTTTCTCTATAAGTTATATCACATCCTAAATATTGGAAATGTGATATTTGTTCTATTATTTTGTTATCCAGTACCATTTTTGATCTAATTCCATATTTACCAATAAATGCCATTACTTTTGACTTATTTATTTATATTTTACAATTATATGTATTGGCTATTAATTTAAATTTATATGCTAACATTTGGAGCTCATTTTCAGATTCTGCTAAAAGTACAATATCGCCAGCGAATAATAAAGCATTTATTTTATCTTTATTATGAATTAACATTCCATCATTAGTTAAGACCTTCTTCCATTCTTTTAGGATATCGTCCATATAAATATTACATAATATAGGTGAGAGTGAACACCCATGTCGTACTCCTTGGTTTATTTGAAAAAAATGTCTTATTTTTAGTCAACTGAGGGTCAATACAAATATTTGTTCCATAGTACAAGCTCTTAACAGTTTCTATAATCTGAATAGGGAGGCCTTTTTCTTTTAGGATATTCCAAAATATTTCCCTGTTTACTCGATCAAATGCTTTATCGAAGTCTATATATAACAAATGTGTTTCTAGGTTTTTTCTTGTCTTTTGTTTATTATCTGATTCAGGACAAATACTCCATCGGTACAAGATCTTCCGTTTTCGGAACCCGTTTTGTTCTTCTGCTAGTGTTACTTCAGTAATTCGTTGTATTCGTTTTGCTATTATTATAACATAGATTTTATATCCACTATGGCTAAGAAATTTTGCACTGACGAAGCATACATAGCCCCTAGCGGGACGAAGGTGGATACATCTATTGTACATTTTATGTTAATATTTTGACTTTTACAATTATAATTTATATTATTATTAGAAGAAGAAAGAAATGAGCCATAAGTGATGAAGATCATTATAAACTGATACATTCAAGGGGTAAACGACAGATAAATTTCTATGAAGATATTAAATTACAAATTATATTCCAGTTGAGTTTGCCTTTCGGGCTAAATGGCCGTGGGCTGGTTTTCTTAAAACTCAACTATAATAGACGAAACGTTGAGTTTTAAGAAAACCAGCCACGGCCTTTTATCCCGAAAGACAAACCCAGCAGCAATTAAAACTCCTGCCGTGAAAGCCTCCAATTTTACATAAAAATTATATTGTTTTACATTATTATCGTTTTGCCTATTTTGTGTTAAATTATTTTGTAGTAATTTATTTAACAACTACGGCTCCACACAACCTGCGGCATTTTAATGCATTTTGCCTTAGCGAATAGCTGCGGGACTTGCCCTCACTCTAGATCTCATGGGGGAAGAAAATCTCTCATGAAATATATACCAGTATAGAAGCGTTTTTCACCCGGCATCACGAATAATTTGAATAGGTGCAATTAATTAATAAAACCAGCTATAATGGCTGAGGGACCTACATGCTAACGACGTATCACCCCTATACATGCTTAATGATCGTCTAGCTATATTATTAAAATGTGCGGATTTGAGGCCAACACCGGATGGTAGGCCAAGACCTGTCGCGTCTTGGAATTATTTTACGGTCCACTCTTTTATTCGGATTACATTTGGGTATGGGTAATCTTTACTTCATAAGCATTTATGGACACTTTAAGATTTAAAGCGATATGCATATGTAATATTCTGGTTAATTCCAGTGGGTTCAGTGTATTTACGTAACTGAATTAATGATGTGAGATGGTGAATGAAGAAATTAGTAATGCAGTTCTAACATTGATAACTCAAAAAACCATGAAAAAAGGTCAGTAAAGTTCGTCGTTACCGCGATTTGAATCCGGAACTCCAGATATGAATAAAAAGTTATTGCTGAACCAACTCTATTGTTAAATGCATCTTGTTATAAGCCATTGCGCAAACAAAGAAAATGGACAAACGGATGTAATTTTATGGAATTCCGATGGTATATAGCTGTTGAGGTTGCCCTCATGAGCAATTTTATTTTTTTTATTAAATCTTCATCGATTCTACTCACTGTTCTAAAGTAATGTGTTCTGCCCTAGAGCTCGTCCTTCACTGCAATCATAGCATTTTCGTGCTATGCTCTGCAAATTTACTAGGGAATTATAGGTGTGGTAGCTTCCCTTTGCTTTCCACACCGTGGGATGATGATAATGAAAATGATGATGGCCAGATGATGTTAGCCGACATTTTGGGCCTCAATGGTTCTTGACATTTGTCTTACAGGTGAGGAAAAAGCTTCACCGAGGAAGTTTGTCCCGACCGGCAATCGAAGCCGGACCCGCTGCGTGACAAGGCAGCACGCTACCTCGAGACCACAGCGGATGGTAATCTACTCATTATACAGATGTTCGGATATTCAGATTACAAATTTCTAGAGCTAGTACGGGGAACTATGTAGGCAATACCCATGTCCAGAAAAGTACTATTTCCGCGCTGCAGCCATTAAAATATGTCAGATTTGCCGGCGTTGTTTTGTTACCGGATCGGCAGTACATGACATTAGAAGATCGCCTATTTGCACGTGATGTTTATCCTGCAATTGAATTTCCATCAGGAACTGTGGTTTCAGCACGATGGCGCACCGCCGCACTTTGCAGATGACGTTCGGGGACATCTTAACTGAAGTTTTGTGCAAAGATGAGTGGTCGGGATTCTCCTATTGCATGGCCCCCACATGGACTATTTCTTGTGGGATCATGTGAAGAGTATGGTGTTCCAGACTCCCACAGATATCGAGAAAGAACTGTTGGCATGAGTTACGGTCTTGCACAAGAGATTAACGAGAACCAGGTATAATGGAACGAGTGTACCGGAATATGATTCGTCGGTACAATGAGTGCAACGACATTGGTGGTCGTTACAACGAGCCTCTGTGTAGTGAGCAGTTTTTCCGGGGTTTCCCCTCATCTATACGACAAATGTTAGAAAACGTTAAGGCCCAAACGGTCCCCGAATTTCATCTGGCGTTCATTATTGTCATTAACATATTGTTTGAAAAAAAAAAGATGATCAGACATGTTCTCCTAGCAAAAGATTGTAAATGGATTTAATTTCCGGATACCTGATCCAGCGCATCCTTAGCCATGAAGATAAACTGGATGGTTTTCTTCATCAAACTTTCTCATATAGTAAATGGTTCTTTTTAAATTATTTTCTTTCGCAAACAAAACTCTTTGCCGAAGATATCGATTGGCAAGATGGAGAGGATTCGTTTTTTCTTGCTTTCGTGGATAACTAGAATTCAGTCAGAAAATGGCAGATTATCTAATGAGTCTTTTAAGTACCAAATTCAATTGTGTTGCCAGTTTGAGTCGTTCGGATGATTTTGATGATGATTGGAATGTCCACTGATAATAAACGTTTGATCAATGGTTTGAAAGTTGATGCCTTCATTCAAAACTAGGCCCAATACATTTAATACCATATTTCAGTTCCGGTTTCGTCCTGTGCATGTAGACTATCGCTTTATAATACAATGTGTTTTGCTGTTGGTGCTCTACATTTTTTGCATTTGTGGAATATACGTACAATTAGTAGCAAGTCGCTTTCATGACACTGGGAACAAAAAGAGTGACTGGAGTTACACCACTTTTCGCTATCGACAGATAGATAGCACTGCTGACTGCATGTAACTTCTGGTGCAATTTGTGGAGCGCTTTGGGGATCTAAGAGTTACACCACTATTCCTGCAGGTAGTTTTACATATCCAGAATTTATTTCTAGCACTAACGCTGATTTTTTAAATAGCGGAGTTACACCACTTTGGCTCTAAAGGTCTCATATATAGCGGCAGATGAAATCAAGTGAAACGAAATGGATTACAGTAGTATGGGGACGTTTTTGAATGAGTGATAGGTTAACATAACTGTAACACCTCTGCACTTCTTGAATATTTTTCCAGACAAAGCATAGAGACCAGGAGACAGAGAGAAAGAATGTGTGTGTGAGAGAGAAAAAGAGACAGATAGAATGAGAGAGTAAAATACTTTACACATGATTATATTTATTTAGTCATATCGGTAGAGCAATCAAGATATATTTTACCTTCCACAGTGTTAAAAAGATAAACAAATCGATAAAATATAAAGTAAAAGTTACAAGATTAAAAGGGAAAGTTAAATTTGATTGGTCCCGTTTGCTGAAGAGCTACGAGACATGTGATTGTTTGACATTTCATCATTGAATATTAGCATTTATGCACCGAAGAATCGCCCAAAATCATAAGGAATTTGGGCAGCTATAATAAATAGCGGTTCGAGGTTGAGATAACATGACGTAACTGCTGACCACGTGTCACTGTTATTCTGGTTGGTTGACTGTCCTCCTCTGTGATTGCCATAAGTAATGCCACGAGTGATTTCCAAATTATCGATAAATTCACGACTGATAAGTGAGGAGTGAATTTATCTAGAGAATTTTGAAATCAAGAGTGGCATTTGTTAGGACTATTTAACCAATAAAATTAAGCTGTTTACTCATAAATCATTATTTAAATATAGTTATTTTAAAATATGTACATATTTAATGTAAACGGCGATGTTTGAAAACAAATGAGATACGATTGGTACGCTCAATTTGCTTCTTTTGTTCGTCACTATAACCAGATCATATTATTTATTTCCAAAGGAACGCAATGTATATACAATCTGGTAGTCGTATTTCTTAGATAGCCATTCACTGGAAAATAATGTTGTGACCTATTGAGAATGTTAAAAAGGAGGTGCTTTCGTTATTATGATATACTTTAGTTGGTAAATTTCTAGGCAAAACGCGACTGTGATTGATTTTAAATAAAAAATCATTGAAACATGATTGGTAAATGACTCCCATTTGGGGCATGAGTTAAAAAATCACATGCAGATGTCTCTAAGGCTATAACGTGTTTCGTCCCAGTTGAAGCAGGGCCTAGGATGCGCAGAAGATGAGTTTCATACCATTGACTATGAGTACAGGTACTTAAATTCAATCCCAAAATAGTGTATTGCCAGTCTAAAAGATCTTCACTTTACTTCTAGAACATCGTAAATCTAATTTAACATAATAACGTTTTTGAGATTGCTTATTATATTGTAATTATGTTAAGAAATAAGAAGAAGAGCAAGAGGACTGGAGGACATAAAGTGGATGGAAATCTGTAAAAAAACCTAATTGTGAATGTAAACATTCAAAATAGGACATTTTTTTGTTTATACTTTTTACCTTTTTGTTTTGCCTTTTTTTTCCGTTTTGTTTCTCCTGTTTTGTTAACTTTATGTTATCCACACATAGACACAAGGACAGGACATACACACCCAGACCCAGGGTGGAGATTTAAAATACCCTACCCCGCCCGGAATCGAAGCCGGGTCGCCGGAAATGAAAGGTAGGGACTCTACCGACTACGACACGGCGACGGACTAAATTAAAAACATATTTACAAAATAATAAGCAATGTTTTAAACATGTTTTTTATACTTTTTTTTCGAAAACTTCGTTAAAATTAGACTTAGGAGGTTTTAGAAATAAAGTGACGTTATACTGCGGTGTTTAGTGGAACATTTCTCATATCTGCAAGTTCGTAGAACCGTTCAATCCCTCTATCTTCTCTATAAACTAGTACACTCATAATTTCTTAATTATTTATCACGCCGGGCCGCTTCTTTAGACTCTGTGATATACATTAATCAGGCACACGATCCCTTCAGCATTGTCATGACACTACCTAATTATCAAACTAACTAACTGACTGACTCTATCGAACCCGTAGGTTAATAACCGTGCGGACATAATATCTATATACATCCCTATCCTGAGTTGGAATTGTCCAATTATCCGGAGGGTTGTTTCTGATCTCTGATAACAAATCATTTTTAAGTTTTACCTTAAGAATAGCCGTGTCTCCACTATCGATCATGCTCTATTTGATGGCCCTTCACCCGAGCTATGGCTCGGCAGCGGAGTTTCCACTACAGAAGACTCTTACGCAGCACAGCCAAGTCTAGAAGTTTCCACTCCTCTGTATGTGCTTTCCAGAGACCGTCTCTATTGTTCGAGGACGCCTGTTTTCCAGTGCCTTCTGAAGAGTCCAAAGGCCACAAAAGTCAATCGGTGATTCATCAGGAGACTTCACTGGGATGTTACTGAATAGAATAGCATGTATTCCAGTTTCCTGATCCATTCTCTCCAGGAGCCCCTGGGTTGAAACCGACGTGTGGCTGGTGGCCTTGTCTTGGTGCACCCTGACTTGGTTTTTATCTGTACCATAGAGAGCTGGGATTTCGGTCCGGTACATTGGGGTGAGAACTTCTTCCTGGTAGTACTGGGAGTTGATTTTGGCCTTTTCAGCTACTCTACGAATGGTCAGTTTTTCATTGTAGTAATATCCCGCGATAACCATAAATCACTTGGAGAAACTTTCTCTGCATTCTGCATACCACTTTTGTAATCTTTTTCACCCCTTTCTCTATAGTAAATTGCCCAGGGTTTATTGCAGTCTCCTAGATAAACATATGCTTCCTCAAGTGTGACCAAAATTTTCCATTTTTCTCCTGCCAAATGCTTTTCATAGAATTTCCTGCTGTTTGGTGGCGGCGTTCAGCAATGTGATGTGGCAACAATTTATGAATCCTGCTTTGTGGCGCTTCTCCATATTTAAATCTTTGTTTATAATGGTGTTTACAGTTTTAAGAAATATTCCCAATCTGTTTGCAATCATTCTTCGTGTGGCAGGGTTACTACCAGTGATAAGGGCCTTGACCTTTCTGATTACACCTGTGGTGCGGGTAGTAGCAGGTCCCTTTTTATAAAACACTGAGCTAATTCCACACTTTGACCCCACAAGATTATGTTTTTTACAAGCCTCAATAATCGCGGAATAACTATTATTAGCGTCGGAAAGGGCAATAATGAACCCTTCCCAAAACGGGTCTATCATCTTAGGGCATTATGAGTACAACACGTGTGCGAGTGTAACACAAGCAGCACACTGACTGGTTTCATCACCTCGAACACTCCTGTCCTGACGACTCGCACTCTAACGTCACAATCTACTAGGTAAATCGTTTTCAGAGATCGGAAAAAACCCTCTGTACTTCCTCAAATCGAGGAAAATGTTATTCTCCCACCTCATTCTTGGTCTACCGACTGGGCGTTTTCCCTCTGGTTTTCCTACAAGAAGCTTCCAGGCACATCTTGCATCCCTCACACATGCCACACGTCTTGCCCATCGCAGTCTACGAGACTTACCTGTTCTTATTGTATGTATGTATGTATATATATATGTACTGCTATAAAGTTAAAATATTCTCTTTAATTTGCTTACTTGTTAGAGTAGCTACCAGGTGGCAGTGGAGACCGAGTTCCCGCTACATCTGGTAATAATAGAGAATATGTATAAGAAAAATAAATGTTTGTTCTGGATTCGCCTGGTAGCGTAAGTGATAGCGCACTGTTATATCAACTCAGAGGTACGGGTTCGAATCCCGTCCAGGCATTTATTTTTCTTATCCATACGTTCCGCGGGGTACGCGGCTGCTCTCTAGTGATATTTTTTTATCCAAGCTAATTTAGTTATGTTTATTTTTACAACACATGTCAACGAGTGACATGTGGTTAGCACATCGCTTCTATGGGACATCTAAAAGGCAACATAAGATATTACTGTATGGATGAAGGACGGACAAGTGTTGCACAGAAGTTTTTTATTCAGACTTGAGGCTCTCTTATGAATCTGAAAATGTTCAGACTCGGAACTCACGGCTTAAACTCGCTCCCGAAGGACTTGTATCTCGGATTTTTTCATCTCTAAAAAATCCATCGATCCCTGGCAGGTTTGAACCAGCGACCCTCGGAACTAGAAGCAAGGAACATAACCATTAGTCTACCGCGACTGACTATTGTATGAGTATATTATTATTATTATTATTATATATTATTATTATTATTATTATTATTATTATTATTATTATTATCATTACCGTAGGCTTTGGAGGTTTGGCACGGGAAGACGGCAGCAGCTGTAAAAACCCGAAGATAGATAGAGAGAGAGAGAGATAGATTATTATTATTATTATTATATTATTATTATTATTATTATTGTTCAGTTTGGTCAGATAATAGTATCGATGGACGCCTTAACTGTGAATATACTTATTAATTTAGAGAAAGTTGTCAGTGAAACTGATGTTAGTTCTAATTCTAATTCAGGTGTTTTAGAGAAGGACAAATGTCGGACGTAGAGCCTTTGTTGAAGAACATCGAGAACTTAGCAATAGGAATTTCTCTAAGTAAAATATGGTAACATTTCCAGTGACTGAATTATTTTAAATAATTTAGGTCTGAAAATTCACAATAATTAAGTTCTCATATTCAATACAATCATTGTAAATTTGGGAATATTGCTTGACTTAAAAATATTAATATGAACAATAAGTTAACCAGATAAAGTATTGGATTACATTAGCTTCATTTAAATTTGTTCCAGTTTTAAGGAATTTCACGTGATACATAGTTATCCAAATCACTTCCGACTCTAGGCAAATATTTTCATTATGAGTAATAGGCACTTTTTTGCAGTTACGGAACAAGCCTACAAGCAGGAATTCTTATCTTAACCACTATGCACGAGCTTTGCAGATCATGTTTGAACTTGGATGAAACGGTGTCTAAGAGTCTCCCAGGCCTGTCGCAACGATGGGTTTCTATGGAATTACGTAATGTTAAGTAACATAATGTAAGGTTCATAAACTTTTGTAGTGTTTATTTCGTGACACATGAGCAGGCAGAAGTGCTGGAATTACTTTTTTGTGAGGAAAAAAAGGGTAAGTCCTCAATGAAACCCGCCCTAGCTCCCATTCGCCCACCATGAATCACATAAGGAGTAACCTATACGTGAATTCGGGATCGAAGGGTGAATGATTTGTGATTAACCACTTGCGCCATGAAGACATCTATATTTTATTTACGATATTAAAAAGGACAATTGAAGGGTTGCGTGGTATAACAACTGAAGTGACTTCAATTCGTTAATTTACAGATAAAATAATCCTGTATATCTAACACTCGGGAATAGCTAAATACGTCCGTGTATTGGGCGGATTCGGCATCCACCAAACTGTGGGCCGCAGTCAGCTATTCCCGAGTGTTAGTCAGATAAGAAAAATGTGATTTATGAATATCGACATAAAATCACTTCAGTTATTAGTCCACGTAACCCCTCAATTGAACTTATATATACATCATCATCATCATCATCCGGTATCATGGCAGCTGCCGCCGTCTTCCGGAAACCAAACGCCATTCCACTCTATCCATCCATTGATCTTCCTCCATTCCTCTGATATTCATAGCTACTTGTACCACTTCTATCCAAGTTTTCTTCGGTCCTCCTCTCTTCCTCCTTTCAATTGGGATCCATTCCATTACAATTTTGGCAATCTTTGTTCTGGCATTCGTTTGACATGACCATACCACTGCAATCTTTTCTTTTCTATGATGTCCGGCTCCTCTTGCACACCCATAATTTCCCCTATTTCTTTATTTCGTATTCTATTCATTCTAGATTTTCCAGCTGATCTTCTTAAAACATCCATTTCTGTACTTAAAATTCTTTTCATTTCCCTGGTACGAATTTGCCAGACTTCAGCACCATATGTTAAAATGCTCTGAATTATGGTTTGATATATTTGTAATTTTGTATTTTTTGTAATATTTGTGCTCCACCAAACAGAGTTTAAAGCATTTATTGCTTGTGCGATTCTATTTTTAATTTCCACTGTGTTATCTCCTGAATGGTATAATTTTGTTCCTAAATAAAGTGCATTCAATACTAGGTTTTAGTTCTTCTCCATTGTTGAAAATTTATATTTTCCATTTCTTCTCCTATACACAGATATTTAGTTTTCTCAATGTTTATATAAAGTCCCCATTTTTCATATTCTTCTTTTAGTTTTTTAGCCATATATTCTATGTCATCGTGGTCCTGTGCAATTAATACCTGGTCATCTGCAAAATTTAATGAATATACATGTGTTTAAGAACTTGGAAGAACAATCTGGTTTTGCAAGTGGTAGGTCATGCACAGATAATATATATTTACAGTATGTCAATTTGTTAGTCTACACTTAGATTTTATAACTGAAATAGCACAATTTAATTCTCAGAATATTGCAATTATATTTTGCCATTAACTAAACATTTTCAGGTACACTTCTTTACTTAATATATATAAATCAACAAATTGTATAAACATTTAACGTATAATATATTAAAAACATTAAACGTTGTAAATGGTATAGTCACTTTTCTATTCATACAGTCAGAATGGGGGGAAAGATGAAGAAAAAAACTTTCCTTAATACTTTGTAGGGTAAACTTTAGCTTTAATAACAGCTTGACATCCACGCTGCATGGATCTAACAAGCCTATCACATATCTGAGGGCTGATATTGCACCATTCTTCAGTAACCACCTTCTTCAAATCTTCTTTGGAAGAAGGATTTCTGCTGTGGACCCTAGGTTTCATAAACGCCCATAAATGTTATGTAGGGTTTAAGTCAGAAGATTGAGGAGGGATTTTGGCACGTTCCATATCAACCAAGTCTTATTTAAGTCCGCCGTATGTTTGGGGTCGTTATCTTGTTGGAACATGTACTTAGGGAGCATATCCAATTTTGCTGCACTTTGTTTAACATTCTTACAAAAATGTCGTTATACGCAAATTTGTCCATAACATTGTCAATGAACTCTATATTGCCAACCCCTTTTGCCGACATACACCCCCATAACATTATAGACCCACCCCCATGTTTTACTGTAGGTGTTGTATTGGTCACATCATTATCCACATTGGCTTTTCTCCTGACTCTATGAACGCCATCTGAACCGAACAGGTTGATTTTAGTCTCATCAGACCAGAGAACATTATTCCAAAATGTCTGTCCCTTATTTACATGTTCTTTTGAAAACTGTAGTCTTACAACACGGTTCTCTTACTTACATACGGCCTTTTTTCTAGTCATTCTTCCATTATATCAATTTCTGCTTAACACCTTCCGAACAGTCTCAGTACATACATTGTACCAGTAGAAACTTTTAGGGTAGACCGCAATTTTCGAGCACTAATTCTGGGGTTGAATTTCACTTGTCTCACAATGGTTCTCTCCTCCTTTTCACTTAACTTCTTTTGTTTAGGTTATCTCGGAACATTCTCTATTGAACATTTATACTTGCATTTATTTAGTATATACTGAACTGTTGCATGACATTTGCCTATCAGTCGCCCTATATTTCTTAAAGAATATCCCTTAAGTGCAAGATTTACTATTGTATCCGTGAGATCAGAACAAAGTTCTTTACATTTACCCATTTTGGAGACGATTGACTGCCAGTGTACACAACCAGCACAGTAGGCAGATGTAAACAAATGCACAACTTAGATCATTCATGTTGCATTAATGTTTAGTTAGACAAGCAAATACACTGCAGTGTTTTCTTTAGTGTATGAAGAGCAAATTGGCTGTATTTGGGGTGTAATAAAGATTATTTATTTTTATAAAATTATGTTATTTTATAATTAAGTTTTGAACTACATATTTAGATATAACTTAGTGTTTCCTTCAAACCATAATAAATATTTTTTCTTTACTTTTAAAAACGTTCCGAAAATTGGATTTTTACTATTAAAAATACCTATGTACGAATACCAAATTGACATACTGTATGTATAAATTAACATTAGTAGGTTAATGCACCCCAGCTTACATAATACATCCTGATATTTGAAGTAAGAAGTGTCTGAGTTGTTTGTAAGTGAAATAGCTTATTGTAGTAGTATTTATAGAGGGTAAAAATAAGACAGATTATATATTGATATATTTTAAAAGTAAATCATCATCATCATCTTCATTCATGGATTAGGTCTGTTGACCCGTTCCGACTTCAGCCCATCTCTTTCTAGGTCTGCCCACATCTCGGGTGCCTTTAGGTTTGTATTTTGTTATTTGTTTTGGGATATCTATCTTCATTCATTCTGTCTATGTGTTGCTTCCATTTTGTCTATATGTATCCATTTTATCAGTTATTGCAATATTTCATGTTCCTGTCTTATTTCTGTGTTCTTGATTCTGTCTTCCTTAGTGCACCCTTTAACAGATCTCAAAAATTTCATTTCTGCCGCCGTTATCCTACTTAGGTCTTGTTTTTTATGTATCCAGGCTTCTGAACCATAGAGCAGTACCGGTACTGCCAACATTTTATAAAATTTCAGTTGTGTCTCTCTTGTTGTTTTTGTTATTTAGTGTTCGTTTTATCGTACCACATATTCCCTGGAATTTTGCTATTTTATTATTTATATCATTATCATAATTAAATGAAATGTCACATCCTAGATAATTGAGATGGTTCACCTGTTCTATGATTTTTTTCCTATTACTATTTTCGATCTGATTTGATTTTTCCTTGGAATGCCATTTCCTTAGTTTTTTCTATGGATATTTTGAGATTATACTGTTCACATACATTATGTAGTTTAAAAATATTCCTCTGAAGTTCGCCTTCTGTATTTGCTATTATTACCTGGTCATCAGCGTATAATAATGTTTTCAAGTAGTGTGTTTTATCTAATTTTATTCCTTTATTTGTTTCTTCGTTCCATTTTTTATTATATCATTGATGTATAGGTTAAATAAAACTGGAGATATACTGCATCCTTGTTTAACTCCTTGATTAGTATGAATTTATTTTTACTTACTTCATTTCTAGTTTTATAACAAAATTTGTGTTCCAGTACAAACTCTTTATAGCTGCTATTAAGTGTTTCGGAATTCCTTTTTCTTTTAAAATTGTCCAGAGTTTTCCTCTGTCTACTTTATCAAATGCCTTGACAAAATCAATAAAAGCTATGTGTGTTTCCATGTTATATTCTCTTCTTTTGTTTATAAATTCTTTTATCGTAAATATATTATCCATACATGAATGCCCTGGTCTGAATCCACTTTGTTCTTCTGTTAACATTACCTCTGTTATTTGTTTTACCTAAATGTTTAGATTCTTGAGTATATTTTATAGCCTGCAGTTAAAATGCTTATTCCTCTGTAGTTGTTGCAGTCTTTACGTTCTCCTTTCTTAAAAATAGATTGTACTATGCTGTTGTCCAGGTTTCTGGTATTGTTCCTTGTTTCCAACATAAATTTAAAAAATGTAATAATCTCAGTTAAAAAAAATCCTCCATATTTTATTAATTCCATATTAATTCCGTCTATTCCAGCTGCCTTTCTGTTCTTTTTTGTTTTCAATACTTCTTCTAATTCTTCCATTGTTATCATATCTATTCCTATCTCACACTCATATATGTTATCTTTAGTTATTTTATTTTCATTAAAAGTAAATAAAAATCTAATTTTTTATTGACATTTGTTTGAATGATCGGAAAGAGAAATTGTGTACCTAGTTTATGCTTACTATGTGCACTTAAAAAATATTGAACTGAAAATATATACAAAGTTACGCTATCAGTTATATTATATGGATGCGTAATTTAGATTGTTACTTTAAGGGAGGAAACAAAATATGAATATTTTATAACAAAATTCTTAGGGATATATTCGGACAAAAGAGAGATAACCATACTGGCGAAAGGAATAAGACTACATAACAGTGACCTAAACTGTAGCCAAATAATTTCGGATACATTGAAATTCACAATGGGTTAAAACAAGGACTTGCACTATCTCTATTATTCAATTTTGTTTTAGTGCATACAATTAAAACTTTAAAGAATGAAGAAAGCCTACAACTCTAAGGTATTATAAGGCTGTTAGTTTATGCAGATGATTGTAGTATTATTGGAACGATAACGAAGATATACTAAGGGCCTACACACACACTCTATTGAACAACACTAATTCATTGGGACTGGAAGTAAACATCAATAAACCGAATTATTATATGTTCACATATAGATATGGTCTATATAATGGAAATGAACAACTAATGACAAATGAAGGAAATTTTGAAGAAGTGGCTGATTTCAAGTATTTAGGAATAATAATTACAAAAGGGATGAGATACTCAAATAAATTAAACACGGGCTCAATTCAGGAAATGCATGCTATTATGCATTGCACGGACTCTTGTGGTCCCAACTCCTTAAAAAAAACGTTAAACTGAAAATATATAAAACAATTATTCTCCCAGCTATATTATATGGATGCGAAACATGGACTCTTACTTTAAGGTAGGGAAGAAGATTACAAGACTTTGAGAGTAAAGTTCTTATGAAAATGTTAAGACCAAAGAGAGATGAACAGACAGGTGAATGAAGAAAGCTACATTATATTTACAGGAAGCCAAATATAATAAGAAGAGTTAAGTCTCGTAAGCTGCGATGGGCAGGACATGTCGCACTTATGGCGGAAGAAAGAGGTGCATGGAAGCTCCTGGTGAGAAAACCAGATGGAATTTTTTTTAGTTGGTAGACCATGAATGAGGTGAGAGAGTAACATTATCCATGATTTGAGAGAAGTAGATAATACAGGCGATGCTTGGAAAACATTAGCTCAGGATAGGGATGTATGAAGAGCGTATGTCCGCGCGGCTATGAACCTAGGGATTCGATACAGTCAGTGAGTTAACAGTGAGCTAAATGATATTTTGGTAAACCATGTATAATAAGAAGAGTTAGGTCTCGTAGACTACGATGGGTAGAACATGTGGCAGAAATGGGAAATGGAAGAAGAACTTGGAAACGTTTTGTAGCAAAACCAGACGGAAAGCGCCAAGTAGGGAGCCAAGAATGAGGTGGGATAATAACATTAACCATGATTTGAGGGAGAATCCCGGAGGTGATCAGTTCATATTAACTCAGGATACGGATGAATGGAGAGCTTATATCCGTGTGCCCATGAACTTGCGAGTGAGTTAGTCAGTTAGTATGTGCAATGTAACTGAACTTCCAGGCCCATTTCTTATATTTATGAGGGAATTATATATTTTTTGCGAAGTAAAACTAGCATTAATATACAAAATGTTACTATATTGGTGTATTTATAGTATTCTTAATATAATATAATACTTATTTTTAGATTTCAGTGCTCTAGTGATTATATTCCTAGCCTCTAATCACGAGGGTCGCAAGTTCAAATCAAGCCTGGGTCAATGTATTTTGAGGAAGAAAAAATCAAGGGAATATTACTCCAGGGAAGATATTATGGTGCGGAGTCCGGATTCTGAAGATTTTCCTGCTCACAAAATAACCTCAACCCTAATCAGTGCCCCCGACCAAAATTTAACCGATCTTCCCAATCCAAATAATATCTTAATTGCCCACTAGATTCGTATTACAGCGATGAGCTGACCTCATGTCACTCACTAACATAAATAGGAAAATAAGCGCAATTAAAATATCCTAAACAATGAATTCACCACTGGGGGATCCACTTATTCGTCCAAAAAATGCTACTATTTCACTATAAAGAGTGATTTTTGGGGATGAAGGGGTTGAGTTTTACAACTCGCTTAAAGCATAACGTTCCCAGGAAACTCCTGGATATTCTACAAAAGCATCTCCGTCATAATCGGTTGAACGGTATGGCAGCGCAACAAATACGAACAAAGGAACATTAATTGTTATGTATTATGTATTATCGCCTTACTATGATGGTTGTCCAGCGGCACGCTATGTTTCACCGCAGCTGTTATTTATAATTAAATATAAAAATGCCGACAACCGCCACTATAATATTTCCGCATGTTAATCATTGTCAAGTATTGTCGCGCGGCACCCGCTTTTATATAAACGGACAACCATCATAGTGAGACGTTAATACGATATATCATCTTATTAACACTGCGAAGCCAAGACAATTGGTAATGGCGTTATCTGTATGGCTAAATATACACAATGATATATAATCCATTGTCTCCATTTTCTTCTTTATTTTAACACGCTTCATATTAGCTTGACCTGTATCTATCCATTTATCCATCTCTCCATCTATCCATCTATTCATCTATCCATCTATCCGTCTCTGTCTATCTATCTATTTATGTATATATATCTATCTATGTAACGGAATTTTTCAACGCGATTTTCACCCACTTAAAATCATTGGATCGACTTGAAACTGTGTATACTTGTAAAAGACCCGTGACAATACAATAATTTCATATTTATTTTCGAAAATCCTGGCCAGAATCATCAGAAAATCAAAAAAAAATATTTGTATCTATGTAACGGAATGTTTGAACATGATTTACACCCACTTAGAAACATTTGATCGACTTGAAACTTTGTATACTTGTAAATTACCCGTGACAATACAATAATTTCATATTTTGTTTCTAAAATCCTAGCCAGAATCATCAAGAAAATAAAAGACATGAAAACTGGTATAATCGGTTGCGGACTTGTCGACTTTTCAGTCAAGCGTTGTAAGAGCTCAGTTGTTAGAGCGGTGAAATCTAGTGGTATATAATTTCAGTAATCCATGGTTCGCTGGTTCAAATCCGGCTGGGAGTTTTTTTTTAGAAGAGTATTACTTCCAGCTCATACTACAATAGTATCGAATTTAAAGATATTTACATTTTTATCGTATTCTGTAAGATATTAAAACTAAAAAATAAAAAATAAATAATAGTTTCAAAAAACTAAAACAGCGCGCTTTATTAGAAAACCGAACTAAAACAAAATGAAAAATAACTTTATTTTCCAACACGCTTGGGATCCCTCCTTGGTATCTTTACCTTGTCGTGGTGGAGTGGCTTGCGTGCTTAAATGAACCTGAGATCTATGCCGCGCGCGTAGCATTGCTGCCGATATGGTTACCCCATGCCGGATTGGTTGAAGGTGATAAGCCAGACGAAGAGAGTACCTTGGTTGAAAGAGTGACGATCTTTCACCGTAAAAATACAACCGTCAAGAAATGCGGACATGGGTTCAATTGGGGTAAAATTTTCCGGAGGTCAAATAGTCCCCCATTCGGTTCTCCGGGCGGGGACTACTTCAGGGAACACATGCCAAAGGCTCAAATACAGGGACATGTTCCTAGGAACATGGAATGTTAGGACTTTATACAATAGCGGGGCACTAGAGATATTAACGCGGGAATTAGATAAATCGCCCTTGGATATAGTCGCTTTACAGGAAGTTAAGTGACCAGGAGAAGGTAGTCAGGAATCAGGAAGCTTTGCATTATACTACGGGGTGCAGAACGACTTGCATTTGGAACGGGTTTTTTAGTCAGAAGGAGGATTTTATCCGCTATCCGAGATATTAAGTTTGTTAGTGATAGGATATCATACATAATTCTAAAAGGTAAACGACATGCTTTTATAATTTTAATGTACGTGCCCCCAGAGAAGATAAAGATGACAAGATCAAGGATGAGTTCTATGAAGAATTACAATGCTTATTTGATAGCCTTTCACGATATCATATGAAAATTATCTTAGGAGATTTGAATGCAAAAGTGGGGCGGGAAGATATATGCAAGCCAACAATAGGCTAATTCAGTCTTCATGAAGATAGTAACGACAACGGGGTTAGATTAGTCACATTTGCCACATCAAAGAATCTCATTGGTAAGAGCACAACATTTCAGCATAAGGATAATCATAAATAAACCTGGACGTCCCCAGATGGAGAAACTCGGAACCAGATAGATCATGTATTAGTGGATAAACGCTGCCATAGTAGCATCATCGATGTTAGATCAGTTAGAGGGACAAACTGCAATTCGGACCATCATCTGGTCAGAGTGAAAATCAGACAACGGCTATCGCTTATGAGAGGAACAAATGCTAAAGATGATTCTGTAAAATTTGAATTAAAAAACTAAAAAAATGATTAAATGCGGCAAGAATACCAAATCAAAATTGCTGATAGATTTGAAGTACTCGAATCTTCAGATGACAATGTGACAACACGAACAACAAACTGATATAAATAAAGAATGGGAGGCTATAAAAAATACTATTAAATTGTCAGCATCAGAAAGCATTGGTTGTTTTAAAAAAGATGCCAAACAAAAATGGTTTGATGAGAAATGTGCCGACATTGTAAAGAAAAGAAAGCTAGCAAACATGAAATGGTTACACGAGCCAAATGAGGTATATTTAGAGCAATTGGGTAGTATTAGACGGGAAACCACCAAGTTACTAAAGAGTAAAAAGAGGTAATATTTGGGCGAGAAGATTAATGACCTTTAAAATGAATGCAAAATATAGGAACATTAGAGAATTATATCAGGGAATTAGTATAGAGAAGAAAGGGTTTCAGGCTTGAACAAACATAATTCGGAATGGAAATGGGGATATGATTGCAGATTTCAGGAATATATTAAATAGATGGTATGTTTACTTTAATCAGCTATTAAATGTACATACAGAAGAGGACATTGAGGAGGATAAGTTACAGACAGCAGAAATGCTAGTCGCAGAATTAAATGCATTAGAGGTTGAAATGGTGATTGAAAAATTGAAGATGTATAAAGCATCAGGTTCAGATGAGATCCCAGCAGAACTGATAAAATCAGGGGGAGAAAAATCGATGGGCAAGATACGCTGGTTGCTTAGTAATATTTGGGAAAAAGAACCTCTTCCAGATGAATGGAAGGAATCAATTATCGTACCAATTTATAAGAAAGGAGATAAAACTGATTGCAACAACTACAGGGGCATCTCATTACTTTCAACTTCGTACAAAATTCTTACAAATATATTAGTAAGCAGACTTACTCCCAATATTGATGACATTCTAGTAGATCACCTATGTGCATATAGAAGAAACAGGTCTACAACAGATCAGATATTTAGTATAAGACAGATTTTAGAAAAGAAATGGGAATATAATGGTACGGTACATCAACTATATGTAGACTTCAAAAAAGCATAGGCCTATGATTCAATTAGGGGAGAGAAGTTATATAGCATCCTTCTGGAGTTCGGAATTCCTAAAAAGTTAGTTAGACTCATACGAATGTGTCTAAATGGCACAAAGAGTAGGGTGCGTGTAGGCAAACAGTTTTCGGACACTTTTGAAATCCAGAATGGGTTGAAGCAAGGATATGCACTATCTCCTCTACTATTTAATTTTGTACTAGAGCATGCCATTAACCATTTAGAGAATGAGGAAGGCTTACAACTCAATGGTATTAATAAGCTGTTCTTTTATGCTGATGATGTAGCATTATTGGCCGATAGCGAGAGGAGATACTAAAGGCCAACACGCACACACTATTGAGTAACACTAAGAAATTAGGACTGGAATTAAATAACAATAAAACTAAATATATGGTCACACATATAAATTCATTATATAATGGAAATGGGCAGCTAATGAAAAGTGAGGGAAATTTTGAGGAAGTGGTTGAATTCAAATATCTAGGAACAATAATCACAATTAGGAATGAGGTGCGCAAAGAAATTAAACATAGGCTCAATTCTGGAAATGCGTGCTTTTATGCTTTGCAGAGACTCTTGATGTCCCAAATCATTTCAAAAAACGTTAAACTGAAAATATATAAAACTATTATTCTACCAGTTACATTATATGGGTGCAAAACATGGACTCTTACTTTAAGGGAGGAAGGAGATTACAAGTATTTGAGAATAAAGTTCTTAGGAAAAATTTTGGACCAAAGAGAAATGAACAGATAGGTGAATGGAGAAGATGGTCTTTATAGGAAACCAGATATAATAAGAACAGTCAAGTCTCGTAGACTGCGATCGGCAGGACATATTGTACGTATGGGGAATGAAAGACTTGCATGGAGTCTTCTTGTAGGAAAGCCAGAGGGAAAACGCCCAGTTGGTAAACCGAGAATGAAGTGGGAGAATAATATTAACAATGATTTGAGGGAAGTAGATTATTCAGGGAATGATTTGAAAACATTAGCTGAGGATAGGGATGTTCGGAGAGCTTATGTCCGCGCGGCCATGAACCTACGGGTTTCGATAGTGCAAGTGAGTAAGTAAGTAAGTAATTTAAGTACGTATGTAAGTAACACGCTTGGGAGAAATAATTTTACCATCAAAAGCGTGGGGTGCTTTTTATGATTTTTACATTTTCTTCTTAGAGACTATTTTTACGAATATCTGTTTTATTATCAAATATATTATTTGATAAAGAGCATCCCACGCTTTTCATAGTAAAATTATTTATCCCAAGCGTGTTGGAAATTAAAATTATTTTTCATTTTTTTTAGTTCGGTTTTCTAATAAGGCGTGTTGTTTTTAATTTTTTAAAACCATTATTTTTTATTCTCTGCATTAATGATTGCGGAGGTAAGAAGATGATACATTTTACCTACACTATCTTATCGATTTGTGTGATATTTTATTCTGAAGAAAGTAACAAAAAAAGAGAGAGACAAAGAATAAGACAGAAAGTTATAAAGAGAGTAGCATAGCTAATGGCGTTGTTTTGAGAGCAGGCAAGGGATGTTATGAAGGCGTGGAATGTCCCCAAAGTGTCATAGCTGGGTGTGAGTGGGCAGGCACGAGGGAAATGAGACCTGACGAGGAGGATGATGAAACGGCAGAGGGGGCCCCACATCAGTATCTATCTAGATAGATATAACTTATACCTATAATTTTATCACCTGATCTCTATTTATAAGCCCAGAGGTGTCTGAAACTATACACTTTAACCTTCATGTAGTCATAGTTATACGATATAAAGTACCAACATTTCATTTATTGTTTTTGATGAAATATCCTAAATATCATCATCATCGGCATCATCAGCATCATCACTACATGCTTCATGGATTGGACTCGTTGTTCCCTTCCGTCTCTAGAATTTATATCTCCTCTAGCGAACGCTCTATGGTCGTATTCCACCCATTTGATTGCAAATGAAAATTAGAAAATATAAGTTAATATAAATACGACAAGGATTAAATTAATAAATGCACACTCTTGTCTTACTACTCAATGAGTGTGAAACATGGTTTCACATAAGGAAATAAAACAAGCTGAAATATTATAAAATGGGATGTAAAAATGAGAATGAAGACAACTACACAATCAGGTACATCATAGTTTACACAATTGTCCTATTAGTAAAGTCTAGGAGATGAAGATGAAAAGTCTGCTAACTGGAATGGATGCTGGTAAAAATGTTTTCAATACTTTTGGAAATACTTGGCAAAAACGTCATTAGGAAGGAACAAATATAGGAGATATTAACTGGATTCCGTTGTTAAGTAAATATATTAAGTTAATAGTCATTGAATTTAAGGGTTCCTGAAATCTTACAGTTAGTTACCAGACAACTTTAAATAGGCCTCCATATAAACCAAAATATAAAAAGAACACTACCTTATAATAAATTCTGATTATTTTCATTTGACATTTTAACACATATCGGAAAGTCCAGAATTGAAACTCCATTTCCGACCAACTTAGCTAATATTTTCTTACTAGATTTCATCAGTCATTGTAAATACTAGCTTGCAGTTTATAACCTAACCCATTATAGAGAAGATACAGGCCTAGGCCTACGATATTTAGTGTATGACAGATTCTAAAATAGTTGTTGTATTATGGCACAGTATATCAATGTACGTTCTCTTAGACTTCCAAATACGGCATAAGATTCGATTAGAAAGCAGATTTGTATAGTATTTGGTCAAGATTTGGAATTCCTATAGGGTTAGACATATCTTAAAGTGCCTAAGTGGCACAAGTGATTGGGTGCACGTACCCAAATACTTTGCAGATACTATTGAAACCCACAATGGAGTAGAGCATGGAGATCCATTTATTTTCTCTGCATTCAATTTTGTACCAGAGCATTCAATTAAATCTTCTGACGACAAATAAAACGAACAACTAAGTGTCGACAATCAACATTTTATATATAAGGCTGATGATGTAAGTAGTATTATAGGAGATATCAACTTTTATAAGATTCATGATGTGTTCCGTTGAGGTATTATTCAAAATTAATATAAAATTATGTAATTTCACCTGAAAGGTCCGTCTCCTCAACTTAATTAATCATTTAACTGTAGCGCTTTCGGGACTTGTCCCATCATCGGCAGGATTCAAAACTGGTGTTTCACTGAAGATCTGGTAGATGGGGTTGCATGTATTGGGTTCGTTTTCGTTTATCAGGCTGTCGTTGTTATGAGCTGCTTTTATGATTTCCATCTCTTCGAGTACGTTTATCTTCGCTGGATTATTTTCTCTGTGCATTACTGTTAGAGTGTTTTCAATATTTAACATGCGATGTCCTTCATGGATAACGTGTTTTGCATAGCTTGATTTCCCTTCTGCGTGAATGAAGTCTCGAAAATATTCTTTGAATCTGATGTTGAAACTCCTGTTTGTCCTTCCTATATAAAATTTGTTGGCAGTCCTTACATGTCAGTTTATAAACTCCTTTGCTGTTGAAAATGTTATTTTCTTCAATGTTATTGTTTATTATGTTGTTTACTTTGTTATTGGTTCTGTATTCTATTTTTAAGTTTTTATCGACTTTCTTTAGTGCATTGGCTAATTTTGTCGTTTCTTTTCCTGTGTATGTAAGTGTTTTCCATGTTTTCTTGTTGTTGTCAGATTCTTTTTCTAGTTTTAGTTATGTTGGTAAAGTTGTTCTTCCTTTTTTGTTTTTTTACGAGCTTATCTATGAATTCTTCATTATAGCGATTGGTTTTTGCCATATACTTAATGTAGTAGAGTTCTTGGATATAATTGTCTTTGCTTAATGGGAGTTTCAAATTCTACTGACTAAGCTATTAAATGTAGTAATTTTCTGTTGAAAAGGGTGTGTAGAATGTTTGTTTATGGCCAGAGCATTGTTTGTGGGTTTCCGGTAGATACCGATTTCTAGTTTATTGTTGTGTAGATTTATGGTTATAGAAAAATCTAAGTAGTATATGCTGTTATTAACTTCTATTTCTTCAGTGAAAGTGATTTTTTCATGCATGTTGTTTGAGTCTTGTAGTATTTCTTTTTCTTTTCTGTTTTCATTGTCATATATTACTAGTACGTCATCGACATATCGTATTATTAGTTTATGTAGAATTTGTGTATTAGTTCCTCAAAATGTTTATTTTCCAGTTCTTGTAGGAAGATTTCTGCCATTATTCCAGATGTAGGACTCCCCATCGGGATCCCGTCTTCTTGAATAAATAATTCACTGTTAAATTGGAAGTAATTTTGCTTTATTGTTGTTATTAGTTTATTTAACTGATTGATATATTTATCTTCAAGTTTACTGTCTGTTAGTTTTTGTTTTATTATGTTTGCTGTTTCTTTTATCGGGATATTTGTGTAGAGGTTTTTTTATGTCGAATGACGTCATTTTAGTATTCCTATTGATTTCTAAATGCTGTAGTTTGTCTGCTAGTTCAAATGGGTTCTTAATTATGTAACGATTTTCAAGTTTCACATCATTTTTCATTTTCTGAGCGACTAATTTGGAAATTTTATAGTTAGGAGCATACATGCAATTAACAGCAAAGGAGTTTATAAACCGACATGTAAGGACTGCAACAAATTTTTATACAGGAAGGACAATCAGGAGTTTTAACACCAGATTCAAAGAACAATTTCGAGACTTCATTCACGAAGAAGAGAAATCAAGCTATGGAAAAACGTTATCCATGAAGAACATCGCATGTTAAATATTGAAAGCATCCTAACAGTGATGCTCAGAGAAAATAATCCAGCGAAGATAAACGAACACGAAGAGATGGAAATCATAAAAGCAGCTCACAACATCGACAGCCTGATAAACGGAAACGAACCGAATACATGCAACCCCCTCTACCAGATCTTCAGTGAAACACCAGTTTTGAATCCTGCCGATGGTGGGACAAGTCCCGAAAGCGCTACGTTAAATGATTAATTAAGTTGAGGAGACAGACCTTTCAGGTGAATATTCCATAATTTTATATTAATATTAGGAGATAGTGAGAATATATTGAAATGCTACATATACACACATTCTAGTAAATATAACTAACAAACTGAGGTCGCAAGTAATTATGAATTATACCAAATATATCGTCGCAAGTAGAAATATATTACACAAAATAATTAGGAACATTTTTTACGAAATAAGTATATTCAAACAGCATATCTAGGAACAGTAAAAAATATAGGTGAGATGCAGAAATAAATTATAAACAGGGCGATTGACGAATCATATTTTTCTCATTATATGAAAACTATGGACATTAGTGTGAAACGAATTGTGGTAACATCTGAATGTTTGATGTGCGGAGATGCTCAGTACATCTGAATGTTTGATGTGCCTGTATGCGGAGATGCTCAGTACATCTGGATGTTTGATGTGCCTGTATGCGGAGATGCTCAGTACATCTGAATGTTTGATGTGTCTGTATGCGGAGATGCTCAGTACATCTAAATGTTTGATGTGCCTGTATGCGGATATGCTCAGTACATCTGGATGTTTGATGTGCCCGTATGCGGAGATGCTCAGTACATCTGAATGTTTGATGTGCGTGTATGCGGAGATGCTCAGTACATCTGGATGTTTGATGTGCCTGTATGCGGAGATGCTCAGTACATCTGGATGTTTGATGTGCCTGTATGCGGAGATGCTCAGTACATCTGAATGTTTGATGTGCCTGTATGCGGAGATGCTCAGTACATCTGGATGTTTGATGTGCCTGTATGCGGAGATGCTCAGTACATCTGAATGTTTGATGTGCCTGTATGCGGAGATGCTCAGTACATCTGAATGTTTGATGTGCCTGTATGCGGAGATGCTCAGTACATCTGGATGTTTGATGTGCCTGTATGCGGAGATGCTCAGTACATCTGAATGTTTGATGTGCCTGTATGCGGAGATGCTCAGTACATCTGAATGTTTGATGTGCCTGTATGCGGAGATGCTCAGTTCATCTGAATGTTGATGTGCCTGTATGCGGAGATGCTCAGTACATCTGGATGTTTGATGTACCTCTATGCGGAGATGCTCAGTACATTTTGATGTTTATTCGTCTTTAAGCTTTGGCGCCAAACTTTGTTATTTTAAATATATTATAACACATTTATTTCTTCCGTTCGAAGTGTCCTTGAAGAAGAAATTCATTGCCGTTGGAATAAGGTTTCTATCTTTATTGGTTAACATGTTACAGAAGTGTGAAAGTTGACGTCTGCTACTTCTACCGCTACCGGTTAGTATTAGCGCCTCGTCCGAATGTTGCGTCTTTCATTCACGGACTCAGCGACTTGGTATAACCGTTACCCTTGTGAAATACGTTCTAAATACTGTATTCTGTTTCAAGTTTTATTCACGAGTCATGTTAAGGGAAGTAGGAGGAGAAGTAAGACATAATGTAAACAAATAACACAAATAAAACAGACTATCATACAAACACGTACATTACATCAGTACAATGTCTTTCTGATGAGTTGTTCATATTAGCTTGCCGTTTGCACATGTTTGTTTAGCAGAAGGAAACACTGTACTGTACAATCAGTCCCGAAGACGGTACATCAGTACAGTAGTTTCAGAACGGCGAGAGAGGAGAAGGAGAGCAGAAGTGAGTTTTTGGGTTATTTGGTCGGAGACGTTGCAGGTGTCCTGTCCGTGGTTTATCGAGAAACCGAGCGCACTACTAGGTAAAGACTAACACAACATCCCTGGAAGTACAGCAGTGACTCGCATGGTCTCTCTGAGCTGTAACATGTGGTTGTTTACAAGCTGTACGCATCTATTGTATCTTCCTCCTGTATGCATACATGTTTGAATTCGATTTAGTGGAAATTGAGCTACACAAGAAATGAAAAAGTCGACATGCTGCTTATTATTTACGAATGTCACAATAATGAAGAATAAGAAGAGAGCAGAATGTATGAGCTATCCTCACAGACGGCATCCTGTACCAGTGACGTTTTGAAGGACAGACCAAAACTTCAGAAATTGAATTATCGACAAGAAACCTTACGTAAGACGTGCAGTTGCTACTAGTGCAGCAATTGTAGTGTTTGTGTTGGGGGCAGTAAGTACCCATGATATTGCTGAAGTGGCGGGTATCAGTCATGCGTCTGCGTGGCGCATATTACATAAATATGTGTTCCACCAATATCACATATCCTTAGCCCAAGAACAGCATGGGCCGATTTCAATCTTATATTGCAGTTTTGTGAGCGAATTCGAAGACCAGGTATCGAAGATCTGTTATTATTCATACTGTTTTCAGATGAAGCTATTTTTACCAATCGTGGTGAGGTAAACCGCCATAACATGCATTACAGGGCAGCGGATAATCCTCACTGGGTGCGACATGTTACTTATCAACAAAGGTGGTCAGTGATTGTGTGTTGCGGGATTCTAGGTAACTACATGATAGGGTCGTATTTCGTGTAACAGGACGAAGCTATTCACTTTTCTTTCGACGCCATTTACTCAACTACTGGAAGAAGTAGATTTACAAACACGGCAGATGATGAGATTCCAGCAAGATGGTCAGCCGGTCCATTCCAGTAATGTAGCAGTTCATGTGCTTAACTGGACTTTCCCTAATGAATGGATTGGTAAGAGTGGTCCTCATGACTGGCCACCAAGATCACCCGATCTAACCCTATTGGATAAATTCTCATGGGGATATGTGAAAAAACGCGTCTATGCCACGGAACCAACCACTTGTGACGATATTCAACATGAAATCAGGGAAGCATGCCAGTCTATTTCAGTTCAACAACTAGTCCTCTTAACAAAGTTATTTTGGAAATGTATTCGAGAATGCGTAAACAATAACGGTGGAACTTTTGAACATCTACTTGGCGATTAGAAATCTGTTCCTCTAGTAATAGGATAAGGTATTTTACATAGCCCATGTGTAAAGCGGTCTGTGTCTGCACCTGCCAATTCAACATCCTGTAAGAACTGTTCTAATATGGCATAACCAATTATTCAAATGGTATTGTAAAGCTAATAAATAGATATTTTATTCCGTATAAAATAAAATAGAAGATTGCATTTAAAATAACAGTGGTCAATGTTGTATCTTTTTCAATAAATGTACTGAAAACTTTCCTAAGTGACTCCGAATACTCACAACACTTTGCGATTAATCTGTCAAGTATCAAACGTATGATAAAATATATGGGTTTTCACATAACAGTAGCAAACATAATTCGTGAATCATCCTGTATAAATAAACAAATAAATAAATAAATAAATAAATACATACATATATATTTGTATTGTTACGTAGCGGGCTCGGGTTCGATTCCCGTTCAAGACAAGTTTCCTGGGTGATTGTATTTCGGGGTTTTTCCTCACCTTTAAGACAAATGCCAGGAATCTTCAAGGCCCAAACAGTACCCGAACATCATCTGGCTCATTATCTTTATTAATATATTCATTAAATTTAGGATTAAGACCTCTCATGGCGCAGCATTACTATCATCGCCTACATAATCATCGGGCAGCGTAACTCCGCCTTCCAGGGGCCCCAACTTCAGAAGTGGGTTACATAACGTCATGCTAGGGGAGAATGCTAGAATGTCAAATACAAGTGGTGGCATTGAATAATATATATATATATGTGTTATAATTAAATATTTAACATTGAGCAATGCAAGCTTAATATGGTATGTTAAGAAAAATAAATGCCTGGACGGGATTCTAACCCGGATCTCTGAGTCTGTACCTCAGTGTGATATCCATTACACCACCAGGCGAATCCAATTCAGACATTTATTTGTCTTATATATGTATTATATTCTTCATTATTACTAGATGTCGCGAGAACTCAGTCTTCACTGTCATCTAGTAGCTGACTATAACAAGTAAGCAAATTAAAGAGAACATTTTTACTTTATAGCAGTGACGCTTTATCGATGTTATAATTAAATATTTTAACATTGAGCAATGCAAGCTTAATATGGTATGATAAGAAAAATAAATGCCTGGACGGGATTCGAACCCGGATCTCTGAGTCTGTACCTCAGTGTGATATCCATTACACCACCAGGCGAATCAGAGATCCGGGTTCGAATCCCGTCCAGGCATTTATTTTTCTTATCATACCATATATATATATATATATACCAACTCAGTTACACAATGTTTCAGGATATTTATGGCTAACCACATATAATAGAAACTTTATGGCTTCATAGAATGCGATTGTCAGAAAACATGGCATAAATGGTGGAGAAAAAAGGCAGATCGATAATTCTTATAGGAACCAGTGAGGAGTCTCTTGGTAGGTAAGTCAAGAGTGAAGAGAGAGAAAAAGTAGTGAGTGAGAGAATTGGACATTTTTGTGAGTGAGTTAAATAAACTATACTTGATTTTTACTTCTATAGCTGATTTTTTATGATGTAACACTGACAGACGTAAGTTACAGCTAGATGATAACTGGACGTTGTTATGTATAAACAGGCCAAATGTTATTGTTAAAAATGAGATTTTGATGTAATCTGTTGCACTGTATAATGAAGTAAGCGTACGCACTCTTTTAGCGCCTAATATTTAAATATAGCCTTATTATTATTATTATTATTATTATTATTATTATTATTATTATTATTATTATTATTATTATTATTATTATTAAAACTCGGAGTTGAGGAAATATACATTTTCGTTTTGTATGAAGACGAGGACCAAATTAATAATATATATTTTGGATCACTGTGTGTCAGAAAACGGTGTATTTTTATTTGTCCTTATTTGTCCTTTTTCGACGTTTTTTTATTTATTGGTCCTTTTTTAGCCTTTTTCTTAGGACTTAACGGCTTTTTTTGTAACTTTACCTTCTTTGACTACATTTATACCATTTGTATAAATCAAGACTTTGCTGATTAAAGTCTCAATTCCAACATCTTTTAAAATACTATCTAGTTTTACTTTCCAAAGACCTTTCTCAGCGTGAATACTTTTTTTCCGCGAGAAACTATTAACCCCTCGGAAAATATCCCTTTATATTTAACCAGCCTGCTGACTGCCTGATGTTCATTGTGGGTTTGCTGAATTCATTCTAGGTTGGAAAAACCGTTCGTTCTAAACTCTCCAAGACCTCTATTTTTAATGAACACAGAATTCCTTTTTCAAAGTAAGTTAAATTAAAAAATGAAATAAGTAAGTGAAGTATAAAAGAAGAAGCATTTCCAATAATCAGTTTCTTTTCGCAATGTATGTTGCATTTCCCTGGAAATTTGAACTTTTTCAATATTTTCTATTATATTCATTAAGAGTGCAGTTGAAACTAAAATTATCTAATTTGAATTGCCTTTTAACGCCCCTTTTTCAGTTTACATATGTATATATATATATATATATATATATATATATATATATGTATTTTAAAGGTATTTTTTAGACATTGTATTGGTCCTCAACTTCGAGCCATACTTATTGTTAAAAAAATATAGACGTCATCAGTCCTATCAGAGATTCTATGTTTTACAACAAACGTTCTATCAGAGATTCTATGTTTTACAACAAACGGTCTATGAACCAGATCTTCATAAATCCTGATCTACATTTTGCATCACAGTTCGCCAAATGTCCCTCCTCTTAGAAAGTTGATGCATAAATGCGAAACAAGAAAATAAGTAGCAAAATTCAGTATTGTTAGTGTGGCTCTAGAAAAATAGTGAAAATTAATTTTAACTTTAATCATACTTTTCTCTAAATTCACATAATTTCGCATAGCCTTTTGATGCATAACTTCATCCAATTACAATAATAACAACAGTAATAATTACATAATGATAATAACCTTAATAATGATATTCATAATAGGAGTGATGGTGATTACAGCCTAATAAAAATAATTATAATAATAATAATAAGAACAATAGTAATAACAATAATAATAATAGTAATCGAAGTAGATTTGGGAAGGAGGTTCTTTCATTCTAATACACCCTACATATGCATTGCAATCGGAAATTTAGTATCTGTTATAATTTAAAACATAGAAGGGCAATCGCTGTGTCGCGACTGAATTTGAGTCGCAGTCTCGACCAGGTTATAGTGCCGTGCGGACGTAACTAAGCAGACCTGTACTTCAAAACTGTAAACAAGCTGTGGCGGATTTACAATGTCTTTCTCAAAACCTTCGACCTCTTCAAATTAGCGTAAATATAAAGTAGAATGGGAAGAAGAGTTTTTCTGTGTTACAAGTGGAGAAAATGACACCTGTCTCCTGTGTTTCAAAACGTTATGAGGCGTATTTAAGGGAAACGTTAGACTCCATTATCAGTTGAATCACAAAGATTATCATAAGTTTGCGGGGATGGAAAGGAGCGGTATTATTACAAGAATTAAAAGGCACTTATTATAAACAAAGTGAAGAAGAGGCCGAACTAGACGAAGATGAAATGGCAAATAAAGTGTTCATAGCCAGTTATTGTGTAGCATGGGAGATTTTTAGAGCTGTGAAACCTTTTTCAGATAGTGAATTAGTGAAAAAGCGTGTGTTAATGTTAGCTGATGTTATATGTCCCCATGAAAAAATACATTTTGAGAAAGTGAGTTTGCCCAAGCGCACTATTGTAACAAGAGTAGAGGACATATCAAAATATATCGATAAAAAATTATCAGTGCAATTAAAAGAATTTGAACATTTTTCAACAGCTTTGGACGAAAGTTGCGATATAGGTGATACCGCACAATTAGCCGTGTTTGTTCGTGGTGTGAATCAGGAGTTAACAGTCTCTGAGTGTTTTCTGGTTTAATACCACTTGCCGGACATACAACAGGAGAGAGATTTTTTTACCGCTGTTAATACTATGATTACAAATAAGAAATTGGACTGGATAAAATTAGTGTCCATGCAACAGATGGCGCTCCAGCTATGATTGCTGAAAACCAGAGGTTTTGTCGGTAGACTAAGGGAATATTTACATGAGATTTCGTATAAATGAGATTGTGTGTTATTTTCATTGCATTATCCATCAGGAGGCTTTGTGTACGAAAGTTCTGAATATGAATAGCATCATGAATAGTGTCGTAAAAACAATAAATAAAATAAAATCCAAAGCTCTGAAACATCGTCAGTTCCGAAAAATTTTGAAAGTTATGGGTGAAAATTATGAAGATTTAATTTACTACACTGAAGTCAGGTGGCTGAGCCGGGGTCGGATGCTACACAGATTCTTCGAACTTCGTGAGGTAATTGCTGAATTCACTCGAATACAGGGTTTGCCTATTCCCGAGTTAGAAGACGAAGGCTGGTTAAATGACCTTGCATTTATGACCGATATTTGTGAACATCTGAACCAATTAAATACCCATTTGCAGGGAAAACAAAAAATATAGTAGATGCATATGGAGACGTAAAAGCATTCACTTCAATATTAGATCTGTGGATATCTCAAATTTTAGAAAAAAATCTGTACGGTACTACTTTCCTTCTCTTAAATGTCTCCCAAATGTGACAGAACAAAATCTACAAATTTACAGCATTGTATTAGAATACCTACACATAGAATTTAATTGTCAGCGATTTTAGAGATTTCCAACAAATGGAAAATTATTGTTTATTGTTTGTTAATCAAATGTCTGTTGACGTGCGAAGTGTGCATTCGCATTTACAGATGGAAGTTATAGAAATGAAAAATGATCTACTTCTTAAAAGTAGGTTTGAAGGTTTATATGGGACATGCATTTTTGAAATATTTCCAATCTCAAAATACCCTAATCTTCGTCAATTTGGTTCCAAAATGTTGTGCTGCACTTATCTATGTGAACAATTATTCTCCTTAATGAAGTACGTAAATTCGGAACGTAGATCTCGTCTGAGCAATGAATATTTGTTAGCAATATAAAATATCGCTCTCACGGATGAAGAACCAGATTTTCAAGACATGTGCAGACAATAATGTAATAAGCTACGACCGCATACTGGAATCCACCA
>JASPKZ010001772.1:0-105725 GCA_030220185.1 Diploptera punctata
TCCAGGGAACATATATCTGGGCCGTCCAAGTAAGTCTGGATACAAAATTCATCAAGGAGATCATAACAGGTCTCTAGGCTTAAGACGTGTATGGATGAAGAAGAAGAAGATTTATTTATTTATTTACCTGATGGAGTTAAGGCCGTAAGGTCTATTATCCGACATTTACAAACCGTATTTCAGCTTAAGGTATATTAGAGACCCTAATATACGTTATAGTTTGTGTCTAAATTATGATACATTACAGATTTTTACACCTAATTCCAATTTCTTTCTGTTTGAGGGGACCGACTGGTGAATTTCAATTGGTTTTTCATCTGATTGCTTGAAATTTTATCACTTACATTATGTGCTTATAGAAGTGTTTCTGTAAAATTTGGTGATTATAAGGAGAATAGTTTCAGAATTATGATTTTTATATCTATTTTTTTCATATTTAAAAAAATGCTCCTTACGATGCATTTTTAAATGTTCTCTTATGCAATTTGAGATTCAGAGTCTTTATGATTCCACTAAACTCATTTGCTATGCAAAAATAAATCATAAAGGGAGGATATTGCTTATTTTTCATTTTTTAAAATATTTTTTTATCCACTCTCATGTATTTTCACCTCAATTTAAAAGAACACATGTGTCTTAGACTAGTAACTGCGTAGCAAATTTCATTTTGATAGCATAAAAATTGCTTCGCAAGGAGCATTTTAAGTTTTGGAAAATGTAAAAGAAAATGGAAACGGAAAAGAACACATATCGAAGTTTAAGTAGTAATGCTGACACCACACATGCAGGGGTCTTACGTCACGGATTCAATTTTGCTCCTACAATAAAACATTTACATGGAAATGATCCTAAAGAACCATAGTTATTAGAAGCAAATAAAAATTCATCATTTGCTTCTTTTTTTTTTTTCAAAATTTTCACTAATCGATGCCCTTAAGCAATTAGTTTCTTCCAATCCTCTTTCTTTCATGGCTTCGTGAATATCGCTCTTCCACTGCGTTTAAGTCGTCCCATCTCTTTCTCCCTGGAGGTAATACCCATTCTAAGATTTTCTTTGGCCTGCTTGTGTTGTTCGTCCTAACTGTGTGCCCATAGGCCTATCACTTTAATTGTCGCTTCTGTATTTCATTAACGATGTACCTATCTTCTTTCATATCGACTCTTATTTATATGCTTTATATTTTATCCTATCTTGTTTTTCTACATCTTCTTAAAATCCCATCTCGGCTGCCAGAAGTTGCTCTGTTTCATGCTCCATGCACTATAACACATTGGACAATACTTGTGTATATGTGCAAGTTCCTACTTTCCCATTTCTTTCCCCCATAAGTTAGAGTTTGAACATCTTGTTTAATTTTTGTTTTATTTACTCTACATGTAATTTTCTCTTAGTTTCTGCCTTTTTTTGTTAATATAATTCCACTACTTAATTCCTTAATTTTCTAATCATATATTACTTATAAATGAATTATCACTGACAAATCAACCCGACAGAGAACATTTCCACTTCTCATATGTTACAGATTACGACGTAAAGAAAGCCATCATGCGAATAAAAACCAAAGCAGAAGGAACTGACGGTATAAATATTACTTTACTGAATAAAATAATCGACGCTATACTACCTACTATAACTCATATTTTTAACTCCTCACTACAAACTTCTACATATCCCTCATTGTGGAAACAAGCCCTCGTACGCCCACTGCCTAAAGTTAAAATGCCCTTAACTCCGAACGATTTTCGACCCATTAGCATTTTACCTACCCTTTCAAAAGCTCTGGAACGATTAGTCCATAAACAACTGACTGACTACCTAAATAAACACAACCTTCTAGATCAATTTCAGTCAGGCTTCAGGACAGGACACAATACAAATACTGCTCTACTAAATATTTGCGAAGACATACGCGAAGCTGCTGATAATCGAAAACTTACCATTCTTACATTACTGGACTTTAGTAAAGCATTCGACACGGTAGACTTGGACTTATTGTTGTATAAACTTAAAAGCCTCTTACTCTCTGATAGTGCCACGCAATGGTTCAATTCCTACCTTCATGAGCGCCAGCAATCTGTTGTAGGAAATCATGCATTATGTTCTTCTTGGTCCTTCTGTAAAGCTGGAGTTCCACAGGGTTGGGTGCTTGGACCTTTACTTTTTTCAATCTACATAAATGACATATCTAACCTCCCTAAAGCATTGCAAACATAATTTATTTGCAGACGACATGCAAATCTACATCCACACAGACAAATATTCTCTAAATGACGCTGTTGCCAAAATTAACGAGGATCTTGACTCACTAATGACTTGAACAGCTAAATATGGACTGCAATTAAATCCTAGAAAGTCACAATCAATCATTATGGGTCACCAGAGACTATTATCTACAATTAACCTAAACACAGTCTCGCATGTGTCACTAAATGGAGTTCAAATCCCTTATAGTGAGACAGTAAAAATTCTAGGAGTATTTATTGACAACAACTTAAATTGGAATACGCAAATAAACCATACATGCAAAACAGTCTTCTCAATAATACATTCTTTAAATCGCGTAAGAAATTGTCTGCCATTCGCTCTAAGGAAAATGTTAGTAGAAACACTTGCTATGCCCCATTTTGATTATTGTGACACTCTTTTTACAGACTTAAATATTATTTACACTCAAAGACTTCAACGTGTTCATAATTCTTGCGCACGTTTCATTTGTGGTATTCGCAAATTTGACCATGTTACACCGTCCCTGGAACAATTATCGTGGCTTCGTCTAAGAGATCGTAGAACTGTCCATTCACTATCCATTCTCTACAAAATCCTTCACACACATCGCCATCATCGCCTAATTATTTATCACGCCGCTTCATCAGACTATCCGACACACATAATCTTGACACTCGATCCCATCAGCACATTGTCCTTTATATCCCTCCTCATCACACTGTATATTATTCATTATCTTTTACGGTCTCGCTTACCAAAACATGGAATTCCCTTCCGCCCTATGTCAGAGACTGTCAAACTATAACATCCTTCAAAAACAAATTAAAGAATTATTTAATAACAAACTAACTTATACACCTCACTGATAGTATTCTTTTAACAATTAATAAATTTAATTATCTATGAAAATAATATTAAGATTAACAAATATTTTCTTTTGTTTTGTTTTAAATATTGTACAAACGTAAAATTAGTTTTCTATATCTCATTACTTTTCTTTGTTTTATATATACATTAGACAGGGACAATTTAATATGTCTTGATTGTATACATTTTATTATTAGTTTTAGTCTTAATTTTAACTAACATTAACTGGTTGCATTATAGATCATAATATAATATATATTATCTTTTTGATCAAATTTTTATTTAGTATTTAATATTAGAGTTCATTGTGACTGTTATATTCTGATGTAATATATGTTTGCCCTGGTGAGTGGAAGAGAAGGCCACATGGCCTTAACTCCACCAGGCTAAATAAATAAATCTAAATCTAAATCTACTTACAATTTTACAACTTCCTAATAAAATATTTAGATTTTTCGATATTGATATTTATTTCAGTTTTTTCATAATACATTTAAAATGTAGCTGTCATAAAACCAGAGTTTAATTGTAAATAAATTTGCAAAATTGTTTATACTATAAACTTCTAGTATATCAGAAAGAATTGACTTTGTTCGTTTGATGGGTCTCATGTATTCTGCATATTAAAATTTTGATTTTAATAACTTATTAGATAGATAGATCATTGGTTGATTAATGTATTTGACATCGTCCGATCCCTAATAGCTAACTTTGTCAGTCTATCCAATCTCCTGGTTGTAGATGTTTCTCCTTCATGTATAAATATATTCCCTGACTCCAGGAGGTTTTAGGTCTTCCTCTACCTCGTCTTTATTACTAATTTTAAAATCATCAGTGACATGGGACCTATAATTTTACTTATATTCTGGAGGAATTCATGTCCTTTAATTTGCGTGTCTCATTAAACATTACATCAACTTTATAAAACATTCTTAAAAAAAGCATATATATATATATATATATATATAGTGAATTATAATCATTTTAGACAGTTCTGGTGATTTAAGAGGAGATTAGCGGTCATTTGTTCCTGTCAATTATGTCTGGTAGGTCATGACGTCCGGTCATATAAAGCCGTTTCCATAATGCCGTGCCATGTACGGTAGGACATTTAGTCGGTTCTGAATATCCTGTTACACATTCGGATGCCCGAATCAATAATGAGTTTCGCCATATCAAACAGTGTCTTGCCATGCTCGGAAGAGTTAGACGGTCTTTGCTGCGACGGTAACATTAGACATATGATATGAGGCGTACGACACATCTGTCAGAACACATCTTTCATTTAAATGTATTTTTTGTGCGGTAGTCCGTTTTGTCATACTTACAGCAAAGGCGACCATGATTGAAAGTTCAACTTCCTACATTTCGGGCTTGTCGACCTAAATAACTATACTGTAATATTACATATTACAAACCATGTGCGGGAAGTAAAATCTTTATGTATACTACGTACAATCTATATACAAAATATATATCAAAAAGGCAGTGTTAATATACATTATACGAAACAAATCACTGCATTTTAAATGAACTGAACTTTATTTGAATCAATATAAAACAATAAATTCGTACTTGCCGCCATTTTATCACTGATTGGTGTCACGACCTGCTGTAGTCTCAATTAATAAACATTGCTCACACTGTTAACGTTATTCAGTTTATAATGAACGCAAATATTTCCAACAAAGATGTTATTATTTTACTATTATTTATTATTTTGAAAACACCATCGCGCAAAAAATAATGTACAACACACGTTTGTGAAGTGTTTTACAGAATCTCGGAAATTAAAAAACTCGCTATTGCTCGGATTTTAAACATTTCCTCGCTTCTGTCAAAACCACTTCCCAACCTCGCATCGTATTATACTACGGTATTGAGTACAATGGTTTTTATTCCATGTTCAAACAGGCTTGCATCTTAACCAATGCGAAGAAATAATAAACGACGTGATGGGGAGTTTAGGAGCCTCTCTGGATGATCTATAGTTCCTAAACGTTTGTCGGTGCTACTATACGTAGTGTTGTTTTTATGTAGGAATTGAAAAAATAAACAATGGCTACATTCGTTATATGCACTTGTTTAAAGGATTAGTGTGTGTTGCCATGGCAATAACATTGGAAGGCTCGTAAAGTAGGAAACGTGCAAGAAACCACACCTACCATTACACGTGTCCTTTGTGAAAAAATACCACAATTCTTATACGTTTAACCTACTTTACTTTCTAAGACAAGAGGGTTAGCCAACTAATAAACTGCACGCTAATGGAAGTTGTGCCTGCAAATAAGAAAATTATATTTTTCTACACAACATAAAGATTCCTTTAGACACAAATAATGTTATTGCACCGAACCTGTACTCCGACATCATTTTCCGGTATCCCTATCAGGCCATTTATTATTGTGTATAATATGTAATAGAAATATTTTACTTATATATTTCCTTGATGGAAAGGTTTTTCTTCAAACAAGCAATATAGGCCTTTATACAGGTGTAAATGAATTATACCGTATAAATTTAACTACGTATAGAGAGTATTATATAAGCATTTTGAAATAATGAACTAATGGGGTCTACGAATAAAAATGTCCAAGTTATGATTCAATTTGTAAAATGGTTGGCACGCCACTGATTATTTCAAATTAAAGTGGAAATAATATGATACAGATACTGTAACTTGCAACAAGCATGCGCCTTTAGCTCAGTGGTTATAGCAGTCTTACTACCGACGCAAACGTAAGATTTATGCATCACGTTCGAAACTACCTACAGTACGTGTACAATTTTTTCTCTTTCTTCCTTTATTAAGTACGTAGTGTAAATTAGTTACGTGCGTAGATTTACTTCTGGTGTAATTATTTATTCATTATTTTACAGAATATGGCAGTGGAATGTCGGCGCAGTACACGAGTTACAAAACTATCTATGTACGTATTGTACAGATAATAGTTTGAAAGGTTGTAATAATAATACGCATATTGTAGAGTGCAATAGGTTTCGCAAATAAAATGTGCAATTGTACTGTGCAGTACTTATGTACTTTAGATAAATGATGGTGCAGTGATTAATAACATGAAGAGGTATAGTGCATATACACATGACATACATAATGTTATTAGGAAATAAAAACAATGCATTTGAATAAACCAGAAAAAAAGGAAAGCACCTGCAGACTCGTTAAAGAAAATTTTCAAATAGGCGACCTCCATTCTCACAACACAGACGACATCGGCGACGAAATGATTCTCGTACCCCGTTCAAGATACAGTTGTCTCACGGATCACATCACATGCTGCGATTATGCGTGCAACTAACAGTTCATCTGTATCAACAGGGGTCGCATACACCAGTGTTTTCAGATGTCCCCACAAAAAATAAACAAGTGGGCTGAGATCTGGAGAGCGAGGTGGCCACACTACAGTTGAACTACCTCATCCTATCCAACGGCCACGATACACTCCATCCAAATGATTTCGCACATTCCGGCAGAAATGGGGAGGAGCTCCATCGTGCTGAAACCACATGTTAATCCTGATGTGGAGAGGAACTTCTTCTAGTAATGTAGGGAGGACATGCTCTAAAAATGTCTCATAAATGACACCATTTAATCTCTGGGGAAGGAGACAGAGGCCAATGATGTGGTCAGAAATTATGCCTACCCATGCGTTCACCGAAAATCTCTGCTGGTGACTCCTCTGGAAGATAGCATGGGGATTTTCATAATCCCACACATGACTGTTCTTCGAGTTCAGAACCAGCCTATCCCTATTAAATACTGCGTCATCAGTGAATAATACTGATGAAAAGAAGTGCGATGGCTGCCACAAAGCTCAATTACAAAATTGGGCCCGTTGAGCAAAGTCTAGTGGCTGTAAGACTTGTACTTTTTGCAGATGCTGGTCTTCATGCAGGACTACACCATACACTTTGATGGTTCGTACACATTACACGTCCGATTGCACGAGTACTAGTAGAAGATTCCTCTTTCACCCTATGAAGAACATTTTCATCAAAATCTGCAGTGCGGCGCGTACGTATTGAACCGGCGTCTACTCTGTTTATCTTCAACGTCCCATGCTCCCGCAAACGCCTATCAACAGACTCGAAGGTTGTTCGGTGAGGATGGCGTCTATCCGGATACCGCTCCGCGTACATGGCAGCAGCTCTTACACCATTACCTTGAGCTGCACCATAAATCAGATGCATACCGCCAAGTTCAGCATAACTGTGAAGATGTTCCATGATGCTTTCGTGTAATGCAACTGAACTGATACTGAAGTGACTTCTAATCACATGTTAATGTAATTACTAATAGAAGAATAGGAATTTTGCGCATGCCCATACTAAACAAATTTCAGTGTCAACATATCACAGTGAAGAAAAACGAAAGAAAGAGAAGAAAAAAAGGTCGTCTGCCGTGATCTAAACAATCAGCGTTCGAATCTTAAATCCATCACTTTGGCCATTAAGCCACAAGTTAACTACACATATTCTGCTTGTTTCACTCTGAACTAAGGCTCACATTGTACCGATTCTACTGTAACCATTGTAGTGGCGTGCAATCACCTGCTCAGATCGAAATTTTAAGGAATTTGATAACCCAATATTTCATAAATGTTGTTGATGAATTATTAGCAATCAGGATCTCGGAATTAATACTAAGATATGAATTTATTCTAGTATAATTTTCTCTCCTGTTGATTTATCTGTGTCAAATGTCGTTTAGTTTGATTCCCTATAACTCGACCATTTTCCCTCGTTCATTATCTCAAAATGCTTATATAATACCCCTTTGTACGTAGTTAAATTTATGCGGTATAATTCATTTACACCCTGTATATATATATATATATATATATGGTGTCCCAAGACACAAAGGATTTTTTCTCACAATCAAATATGCATAGGTCTATTTTTTTTCTGTTTAACCATAATAACTCAAATAAATATTATTTCGATTGGATCATGACAATATGTGCTGACTTCATGCCAAACATATGAAAATTTGTCCTGGGTTAGTATAGAAGGATTCTAGAACTAAAAGTGTATTTAGTAAATGAAACATCAATATGCCCAAAACGTATAACTATTTACTATTTTTAAAATAAAAAACACTATTGTTCAAATTTCGTTCGTCTTAGTTAGCAAGTACAGACATGTTTCGAAACAAGTCGCCACGGGATGCCGTGGGCCTACGTACTTGCAATTGTTTTAACATTATACAAATAAATTAAGAGGTTATGTGTTAAAAATAAAAGACTTCGATTCTTATGGGACACCCTAATACACAAAAAAAAACACACACACACACACACACATATATATATATATATATATATATATATATATATATGAAAATAAAAATAAATACCTGAATCGGGATTTAAACCCGAGTCTCTAAACTCTGTGTTAGGATACCTGAGTGGCTCAGATGGTTAGAGCGCTAAACGTACAGAGCTTAGAGACTCGGGTTCAAATCCCGACTCAGGCATTTATTTTTATTTTCATATCATATTTGCATGCATTGCCAAATGTCAAAAATATAGTTATAAGCTTATAACACATGCACATACACACACACACACATATATAAAGGGGTACGCCATAGCGTAGTTGGTTTAAGTAGTGCGCTACAATCCGAAAGGTCACAGGTTCACAGGTGATGGGGTCACACTTTTTGAACTGACCTAAAGATTCTGACGGCTCTATGGCCTTGGGATCGACTCAGCCTGTAATGAAAATTAGTACCAGACCGTTTTCAGAGGGTAGGACTATAACAACCAGGCTGACTTCTTGTGCTGATTGTCTAGAAAGGCGGGAGCCTCAACCATCCATCGCCGCAAGGGCCTGTTAAGGTCTGTAGTGGGATCACTTTAACTTTATTGGCCTCTGTGATCTAGAGATTATATTCTTTGCCCCTGGTCCCGAGGGTAGCGAGTTTAAATCCGGCCATGCTCGATGGATTTTTACGATGCAAAAATCCAAGGGACAGGTTGTCCGGTAGGAACTTTAAGCAGAAATTCAATCGGCCTTTCGCATCTAAGAAATGCCTTAGTTGTCTATTAGGTGTCTCTTTTAGGCAGTGGACTGCAGTGCGTGAGATTTAAGTAGGACTATGTAATTGACATTTCTAAATCTATTTAATAAACATTTTGCACCATTGCAATTGTTGTTAAATATTTAAAACAATAAAATTTGTACCTGCTGTGGCAGTCGTCCTCAGCAAATTAGATTTGTATAAAATATTAAGCTAGGCCTTTAGGAACCGGTTCCATTTTCAAAGCTGTTCATTGGGTACTGGTTGTTTTTAACGAATATATTATATAGTTGGTTGATCTGGTAGGGCGTTTTCTCATTCAGCAGGTTATCGTTTATTGTTTTCTTCATAATTTCTATTTCTTCTAAGATGTTTATTTGTCTGTTATCGTTTTTTTATATGCATCATTGAGATGGTGTTTTCTATTGTGTTGAACTGATGATCTGAGTTTGTAACATATTTAGCGAAACTTGATTTGCCTCCATTTTTTATGAAATCAGTGAAATGGTCATTATATCTCATTTTTTAAAATACGTGGTTGTACGTCCTATATAAAATTTTTCACATAGGATTTTTATAGGACGTACAACCAGGAGTTTTAAAATAAGATATAACGAACATTTCACCGATTTGATAAAAAATGGAAGCAAACCAATTTTTGCTAAACATGTTACAAACACAGATTATCAGTTCAATACAATAGAAAACACCCTCTCAATGAAGCATAGAGAAAATAATAACCGGAAAACAAACATATTAGAAGAAATATAAATTATGAAGTAGACAAGCGTTAACCTGCTGAACGAGAACACGCTCTACCAGATCAATCCACATACGTATATAGGCCTATTCGTTAAAAACAATTAGTACCCAATGAACAGCTTTGAAAATGGAACCGGTTCCGAAAGCTTAGCTGAATATTTATACAAATATAATTTTCTGAGGACGACCGCCACAACATATGCTATACAAATTTTATTGTTTTAAATATTTTTAGTCCACCGCTGTTGTCTCGAGGTAGCGTGCTGCTTTGTCACACAGCGGGCCCAGGTTCGATCCCCGGTCGGGGCAGTTTTTCTGGGTGAGGTTTTTATCGGGGGTTTTTCCTCACCTGTAAGACAAATGTCCGGAAAACTTTAAGGCCCAAACGGTCCCCGAAATCATATGGCCATCATCATCATGATCATCCTTATCATTATCATCATCATCATCATCCTTCACCGGTGTGGCAATCAACGGGAAGCTACCACACCTACACAAATTCCCTAGTAAAGCTGCAAGCATAGCATGAAAATGCTATGATTGCAGTGAAGGACCTGCCTTCGGCAGAATTACTATTGATGATGAAATATTTTTAAATCTTACCGACTGTCTTTTGCTTTAGAAGTCCAAAAGTATGTCTTACTACAAGATATAATACAGGGACGATGTCAACATTCAGTTGTTAGTACAATCACATACTAAGTTCTCATGGACTATAACCACTTGACACTCGCTGACATCTGTAGGGAAATAAGTATAATGTAATTAGTTTGATTAAGTAACGCCCGCAAGGGATCACCATTGTCCCAATATGGGAATTAACTATGAAAAATTAATTGTGATCAGTGATATCGAATTGCATTACAGTATATGATTTTATTTTGTTTACAGAGATGCACCAAATGAGGAAACTGCAGCATGCGTTGCAGTATCATTCTGAGAAAGCAATGAAGCAGCTACTGCAGTTATCTTGCGGTAAAATGATGTAATGCGGCAAGTATTAATACCACATCGTTATTTGTTGTATAAAAATGCACACATGTTTCATATTAATGTGCATACTGTAGCGTCAATCCAAGGTTAATAATCTTGGTTCATTTTCCTTTGACTTTACTTTCCAGTTACTGTAACAATGTATTTCTCAATTTCCTATTACACAAGATATTCCAAAAAATACCCATAACATTAGAGGTTTGTATTCCTCATACAGACTAATTCGCTTGAGATTAGTTAGCATAATGTAGCGCCGTCATAAAATCCAGTGGTACCAACCATAGACATTTAAATAACGCTAAATGTACTTATGTAAAGTTAAATTATAGTGGTACAAACTTAACAAGATTGTATTGGGAATCAATTTTTACTATAGTTTGTCCTTTGAATGAATAAATGGGTATATTTTCAAGGTCTTTTTCTCATTTTAATTTTCATTAACTTCGAAATGAGCCATCTTCTCGTGTCCCCGCTCGGGGAGTCCAGTTTTGGACAAAATCCTACTTCTGTCTCGATCATTTTGTGTATCCTTTTCCATCATTTCCATCCATTCGACTCCTCTTTACTCGGCAAACTTCTTAACTTGTTATACCCATCTATATTTCGGCCGACATATTGGTGCCTTCCTTCGTAATCAAAACCTAGTAATTGTCTTGGTATCCTTCCAATATACATTATTTTAATATGTCCATTACTTTGTTATATTATATCCAACTTCAAAATCTATCTTCTTTGTAGTTTTGTATTACATGTCTTCTGATTTTACCAAGTATGCTCCTTAAAATCTTCATCTCGATTATAAGTCATCTTCTACTACATCGTAGTTTAACCTCTCACCTTACAGGTAGTTTTAAAGGCCCCACACCGCCCGGGCCTTATAGTGGTACGAGCTGTCGGGAGAGAGACTTTGGATCACACATATACCCTATTTTTTAGCAAACAATGGCTTACAGAGCTTCCCCGAATGAGTGATCAGCTGAAACCTGAGCCTCCTCCTAGACAACACAACAGTAAGACGAAACCACTATTCAGAAACACATTCAGGCTAAACATGACGAATATAATGACTATGATGGCCAGATGATGTTCAGGGACCATTAGGCCATGTTTCCTGACATTTGTCTTAGAGCTTAGAATCCCCCCTAAAAAAATCACCCAGGAATCTTATCCCGACCGGGGATAAAACTCGTGCCCGCTGCGTACGAGATAGCGACGCTAACTCGATACCACAGAGATAGACATTTTATAAGCTATATCACATTAAAATGTGAAAGGGTTGCGGTGAATTGGTTCCACGATTATATGGTATAATAGCAACTTTCGGTTTTATGTGTAACTCGGTAAAATACGAGCACAGATAAATAACTAAAAGCACTATAGAATTCAGATACTGGCTCTGAATGATGAATAAGAGTAAAGATCAAGTTAGTCCGCTTGATTTAACAGCGGCAATTTAGAAATGCTTTCCTGTCTTTTAGTTTAAATCGTAAAAGTATGGAATGACGTCATAAAGAGAGCTATCAAAGTTACTTTATTAAGTAATAAGATTTTACATTAAACGATGTAACGAGAAGATTGTTTTCTTCCGTGAAAAGTCAGAAAATGTTCATTAAATTGGTTTCTATAATCTTATAAAGTGTTCTCCTCTGACACATGAACTTCCGTTTCAGATTAGAAAATGTTGAATACAAGATAATTAACTACACATTAAAAAAACCTGGGGTTATTACGAAATCTGTTCCGAGAATTTACGTTTCCGGTGAATGCTAGTTTGTTTACTTATTGTCATTTCATCTTATTGTGGAAAACACTTACGTAGAGTTAGAATAGAATTAAGTGGAAAGTTCATAGAACAAGTTTCTGAATTTAATTAACTCCGTCACTTAGTATTTGATAAATACAATGCAAATAAATGGAGCATAAAAATAAATGTTGGTAAACAAATGTCAACCGCAACTAAATTGAGATTACACATTGTAACTTCAAAATCTGTTCTGAAATATAACAGCGGAAATTGGATACCAAATTCTAAAATTGCAAGCGGCACAGATTACTTTTTACGCCCACTCATAAGTTTGACAAAAATGGACAAACAAAGATACACAGATATATGTAATAAATAAAAAGTTTAAAATGTAGTTGAAGAAACTCAGAATTAACAACAGTAATATAACAAGAGATTGTGTTTTTCTGAAAAAATCACGAGCGACAAAGTCGCGAGCGATTTTGTCTAATGAAAAACTCAACCTGGCGTTGGATTTGGAATGACTATTTAGCGAATAATACATCAGAAACTAAAAATAATTATAAAGTTTAATTTATCAAATGTGAGGTTCATAAATACCATGTCTTTACTGTTAAATATCTTATATCTTTGGACTTGGGAAAAATCAATAATAGATGATTGATTGTATGAGGAATAACTATTAACAATAATGCAGATTCATTATACAACATTTAATAATTTTTTTTCGAGCAACAGAACTAACCTTTTTTTTTTAGTAATTTTTGAAATTGTTTTCTTTTGGCGTTTCTTGTTGTACACCCTTCGACAAAAAATGAGTCATCTCTTGAATGCACATTTCTTCTAAGTCCTACTCGGCGCAGCGCTGGGTTCAAACTAGGAAACTAGTCATAATTGTGCAGTCCATGAGCTATTGTGTTATGTGGCATGAACTAAAGACTCTCTTACGTGTCCTGATAGGTCAGCGGTAAAGCGTGCAGTTCTGTTTTTGTTAATGAAGATCGCAGGTTCGCGTCTTCAATTACGCAGTTATTTTTTTGTGATATTTGTATTAAAATGTTTTATGAATTAAATACATTTTATTTTGGCATTTGAATTAACCTATACTTTTTAAGTTCATAATTGTTGTTTATACTGTTGAGGTTATAACAATGTTTAATTATATATTTTTACACGCTTTATATTAGCTTGATCTGTATCTGTCTATGTAACGGACCTGTATCAATGTAACGGAATCTCTGAACATGATTTCACCCACTTAAAAACATTGGATCGACTTGAAACTTTGTATACTTGTAAAGGACCCATGACAATATAATAATGTCATAATTGTTTTCTAAAATCCTGGCCAGAATCATCAGAAAATTAAACAAAATTAATAAAAACCGGTGTAATAGGTTGCGGCCTTATCGATTTTTTAGTCAATCGTTGTAAGAGCTCAGTTGGTAGGGCGGTGGACTGTAGTGGTATATAATTTCAGTAATCCGTAGATCGCTGGTTCAAATCCGAGCCAGAGGATTTTTTTAGAAGAGTATTAAGCATTTAAATTTTCATGGGATTCCGGTTTATGACAATCAATTAAACTAAAAATAAAAAAAATAAACAATAGTTTTAAAAAACTGAAACAACACACTTTATTAGAAAACCAAACTAAAAAATAAATAATAGTTTAAAAAACTGAAACAACACTCTTTATTAGAAAACCGAACTAAAAAATGAAAACTAATTTTAATTTCCAACACGCTTGGGATAAAATTAAAGTGGTCAACAAAAAATCATCAACACATATAGAATAAAACTAGAGTTATCTAAAAAAAAATAATTTTACCATCAAAAGCATGGGATGCTTTTTATGGTTTTTGCGTTTTCTTCTTAGAGACTTTACTTTTACCAATATCTGTTTATTATCAAATATATTAATTGATACAGAGCACCCCACGCTTTTGATGGTATTTTTTTTTGTAGATAACTCTGAATAAATAACAAAGTAAATCGATCATATATTTTCACCTAAAAGTATGGCTGTAATTATTCATCCGAAATGATTAATTGATGAATAGGTTAAGATTTTATGAACTGAAATTGGGTTATATCCCCCCACAGCTCCTACAAGGACCGAGGCATCCCTAGATGTGTTGGACATGATTTTTTTTTGTTGACCACTTTAATTTTATCCCAAGTGTGTTGGAAATTAAAATTATTTTTCATTTTTTAGTTCGGTTTTCTAATAAAGCATGTTGTTTTAGTTTTTTAAACTATTATTCATTTTTACCTTGTATACTACCGTCTTCCTCAACTATTTAAAATTTTCGTTGATTTCACTCTAGGCCTTTCGATGCATACTTCATCTTCTGGAGTATTTGTAGTAGTATTGAATTAACTGTATGTCTAATAGAGGGTTTTGCTCATTAGACATATTTTCGTTGAGAATGTTTGTATTCTTGGCCTTCATGATAAATTTGATTTCTTCTAAAATGTTAATTTTGTGTGTTGTTTTCTCTGTGTATAATTGACATTGTATTATGAATATTGTTGAAATTGTGGCCACTTTCTGAAATGTGTTTAGCGAAATTTGATTTGATTGTTAAAGGAAAACGCAGATTTGAATCCAATCGAAAATGTGTGAAAATAGAGATGAACTCTAATTGGCCTGCAGATGCACGAAAGACAAAAGATGGCGTATGGGCACAAATTCTAGACACCTGGGATGATCGAGCTGGTCATCCAGGTGCCTGAAGAAATTTGATTGAATCAATGCCCCGCAGATTGAGGGCAGTAATAGATGCTGAGGATTCAAGCACCCGATATGATTTTGTTTTTGTTAAAGTTTTCATTTTAGAAGATATTATTTTCTTTCCTCAAATACTTATTAGAAGAAGGTTTTAATTTATGTTTTTGTGTGTGCATTAAAGCCATAAAACTCAAATATAAAATTAAATATGAAACTACATTACAGGCAAAATGCTATTCTAGCATACCGTTAAAAACATGTAGAACGGGAATCGAACCCGTGCGGTTACGAACGCAGACGATGTCTGTTAAACTTCTCGACCACGGAAACACACTAAGCCAATCTCTCTCTTTAATGTTGCATGAGTGTGCACTGCATTAACTAGCAAACAACCCAGTACAATTATTGAAAACGTGTTGATGTGAATACGGATTTTGCGAGCGCTTCACGAAGTTCCCCGATCGATTGATAGTATCAGCGTATGACTCATTTTTTGTCTAAGGGTGTACATATCGATCGTACACTGTCACTGTTGAATCGATATCCTTATCAAAGAAGTTAATTTGCGGAGATATCTCTCATTACGAACAAGAAGAGGCAATTTTATCAACAGGAAGAGGCAATTTTATCAACAAGAAGAGGCAAAATTATCTGTCTATGAGATAAATAGTTAAAGCAATTGGTTATATGTCCAAAGAATGGACCCCTCTCGCTTTCTTAAATTAGCATTGCAGTATCAACCCGAAGGACGTCGAAATAAAGGAAGACCAAAATTAAGATGGACTGACCAATTACATCTTGAGATCCCACAGGAACAGGCTAAAAATGACATAAACCTAAATACGTTCAAGATGATGTTGACTTTAATCATCATATTGCAGACACAACTTTCAAGCCATATCGCGTCTTAAGGTCTTTAAAAGTGTACCCATTAATACGTGTTTCTACTATATTAGTGTGGTTTTGCTATTTTATTTAACGATGCTATTTAAAATCTAAAGTCATTGTGGCAGCAATTCAAATTTGAGTGGGAAAGAGATGACAAATTTTTATCAGACGCCACTTTTTTTTAGGTTCCAGGTTTTTTATGTACAATGAACGTACGATATGGACACACGCTTTAGTCCCTTCCAAAAGAACTTATACTTAGGATTTTTCGTCCAGAAAAATCTTAAACCCCGGTCGGGATTGAACCCGCCAACCTTACACTAGAGGCGAGCATGGTAAGTTCCGTTGCTACCCAAGTTTGTTAACCAGACTAATTTAGATACGCTTATTCCCCTACATATATCAATCAGCGACGGACAAATTATTAGTAGGCCACATAACCTCGAGGCGACATCTAGTAGGATAACTTGGATGGATGAAAGTCGTTTAAATTTTGCTCAGATATATTTTATTCAGACTTGAGGTTCTTTTTTGAGCCCGAAAATCTTCGGGAGACACGGTTTAAAGTCCCCTCCAGGAGGACTTATCCCTTGGATTTTCCCATCGCAAAAATCCATCGACGTCGGCCGTGTTTGAACCCGCGATCCTTGAGACTAGAGGGAAGGAACATAATCATGAGACCACCGCAAGGTAACTGTGATGTGGTTTTGAACAAGACGAATATGATATGAATTAGTATGATGGACAGATAATGTTCCGGGATTATAGGCCCTAACGATTAAATTCCATTTCGCCATGTTACAACCAGGTTCTTCTAACTCCACTTTAAAAAAAACTATTGTTTTTGTGTTTCTTCTGTAACAGTTTAACACATAAAAGTTTACTTTTTTGGTCAAAAAGTGTTAAATGACCTTCCTCAAAATAGTGATATTATTATAAATTGGCTAATATTACAAACTTCACTGAGTTCTCCTGAAAAAAATGTAGAAATAAAATATATAATGGAAATGGACAGTTAATGACAAATGAGAGAAATTTTGAAGAAGTGGTTGAATTCAAATAGCTAGGAACAATAATTACAAACAAGAATGAGGCGCAGAAAGAAATTGAACATAGGCTCAATTCTGGAAATGTTATTATACACTACAAGGGACTCTTGTCCCAACTTCTCTAAAAGAAACATTAAACTGGAGATATATAAAACTGTTATTCTCTCAGTTATATTATATTGATACGAAACATAGACTCTTACTTTAAGGGAGGAAAGGAGATTACGAGTATTTGAAAATAAAGTTCTTAGGAAAAATATTTGGATCAAAGAGATATGAACAGACAAGAGAATGAAGAAGACAACATAACAGTGAGCTCCATTATCTTTTATGGCAAATCAGATATAATAAGAGTTAAGTCTGGTAGACTGCATGGGCAGGAAATGTGGCATGAATGAAGAATTAAAGATGAGCTTGTGAACTAATTGTAGGAAATTGGGATGGAGAGTGAGCAGTAAATAGGCTAAAAATGAGGTGGGAGAATAACATTAATCACGATTTGAAGGAGAATATGGAAATTATTAGAAAACAGGGAAGTATGGGGAGCTTATGTTTCTCGGTCATAAACTCCGGGTCCGGTAGGACAAGTGATGTGTTCTCTGTTATTTTGAGCCGTTGTGTAATGCTTTGTAGTTTAAAGTGTAACTTTTTTGTTTCCTTGAATCAGCAAATGCCAGCGGTTAAACACGTCTATCTCTATATTAGGAGAGGTTGTTAATATTTTATTTGAATTACTAGACGAGAGATAATTGCAAGCATTTCCATGACAATTTATGAGCCGAGCACTGCACATTTACATTCGACACATAAATATGTTGCTGTTTTTACATGTTTATGTTCCTCTCATTTCCCTTGCTTTATGTAATAACGGACAATACACTTTATTTACACACACTGTACACCGGGATAGCAGACACAAGCTCTCCCTCTGGTTTTTCTACATGCCCCTCTTTCATTCCTGATTCGTTCCAAATGTCTTGCCCATCACAATCTAGGAGACTTAAGTCTTCTTATTATATCTGGTTTCCTCTAATGATCATGTAGCTCACTGTTATGAAGTCTTCTCCTTTCGCCTGTCTGTTTGTTCATTTCTATTTGGCCCAAACATTTTCATAAGAATTTTATTCTCAAATATTTGTAATATTTTCTTCTCCCTTAAAGTAAGGGTCCATATTTCGCATCCATATAATATAACAGCGAGGATAACGGTTTTATATATTTTCAGTTTAATGTTTTTTTTTAAAGGAGTTGGGACGACAAGAGCCCCTGTAATGCATAACAGCATGCACTTCCAGAATTGAGCCTATGTTTAAATTATTTGTGCATCATATTCCTGTTTGTAATTATAGCTCCTAAGTGTTTGAATTCAGTCATCATCTTCATGGTAGGCCGTCGGCCTGTTCCGCTCTCAGAATTCATCTTCCCATCGCCTTCTAGGACGTCCCACATCTCTATAGCCTTGAGGTTGGTACAACAGTGATTGTTTTGTTAGCCTAGAAGAGTCCATTCTTAAAATATATTCATGCCATTTTTGTTTATAGTTATGTATTTTTTTCATTTAGATTAACAATTTTGAGTTCTTGCCTAATTGTTTCACTAGGAATGTGGTCTCTTAGAGTATATCCTGCAACGTATTTCAGGAACTTAATATCGGACGTTTCTTGTAATATTCTGTCTGATTTATTCATGGCCCAATTCTCTGATCCATATGTCACAATGGGAACTGCTATTACCTTATAAAACTTGGTATTGTTTCTTTTGATGTTTTTGTTTGTAGCGTTCTTTTAATAGTCCCACACATACTTTGAAATTTATAATTTTTTCATGTATAGGCCTATCATTTTCCCAATTATATGATATGTGACATCCTAAATATTTAAAACTCTGCACTTGTTCGATAATTTCATAGCTCGAAACTATTTTCGATCGAACTGCATATTTTGCCCTAAAGGTCATTTTTTTGTTTTCTTCGTTGAAAACTTGAGATTATATTTCACCATGGTTTTCTTGAGCAATAGTGTGGCTTTTTGTAATTGATTTTCTGATTCTGCACATATGACCTGATCGTCTGCAACATAATTGTGTCTACAATGGTAGTTGAATTCAGTCATCTCTTCTTCAAAATTTCCCTCATTTGTCATTAACTATCCATTTCCATGATATAGTGTATTTCTATCTGTGGTCATATATCTAGTTTTATTAATGTTTCCATTCAGTCCCAATTTCTTAGTGTTACTCAAAAGAATGTGCATGTTGGCACGTAGTATCTCCTCTCTATTCCCTATGAATACATCATCAGCACAAACTAACAGCTTATTAATCTTCATCCTCTATAGATTTGATGACATGCTCTAGTACAAAATTGAATAGTAGAGGAGATAATAGATCTCCTTGTTTTAACCGATTGTGAATTTCAAAAGCATCTGGAAACCGTTTGCCTATACGCGCCATACTCTTTGTGCCATTTAGACACATTTTAATAAGTCTGACTAGGTTTTTAGGAATTCCGATCCGCCATCTTATTATTAGTCATGCTGAATTTCCAGCATCATTTACAGAAGTGTTTGAGAGGTTTCGGGATTTTAGGAATATGTTATTTGGTTTATTGTTGTGTCAATTTCAGGGAAGGTCGCAACGACCGGGAAAGCGAGGCTTAACATTTATTTTATGCCAACCAACGTAATTGTCACTGACGTATTAAAGATAAAGTTAATGCAGTGAAACTATGTAAATGAAGTAAACAAAAGAAGCTCTACCTTGAACTGGTAGAAATCAGAACAATGTTATTACACTCTCTAAACACTATGTTGTCTCCTGATCGTCCGATTATCGTTGACCTTGTCTATATGCACTAGTGTTTGTTATGAGTAGGGCTCGGAAGTTGAAAAATCTTTTTTACACGCTTTATATTAGCTTGACCTGTATCTATCTATCTAGCTATCTATCTATGTAACTGAATCTTTCAACGCGATTTATCACCCACTTAAAATAATTGGATCGACTTGAAATTTTGTGTACTTGTAAAGGATCCGTGACAATACAATAATTTCATATTTATTTTCTAAAATCCTGGCAAGAATCATCAGAAAATCAAAAAAAGTGTCTTTGTATTTATATAACGGAATCTTTGAACACGATTTTCACCCACTTAGAAACATTGGATCGACTTGAAACTTTGTATACTTGTAAAGGACCCGTGACAATACAATAATTTCATATTTTGTTTCTAAAATCCTGGCCAGAATCATCAGAAAATCAAACAAATTAAAACTGGTATAATAGGTTGTGGACTTGCCGTCGACTTTTTAGTCAATCGTTGTAAGAGCTTAGTTGGTAGAGGGTGAACTAGTGGTATATATTTTCAGTAATCCATAGGTCGCTGGTTCAAATCCGGCTGGGGAGCATTTTTTTTAGAAGAGTAATACTTTTAGCTCATACTACAATAGTATAGAATTTTTATCTTATTCTGTAAAATATTAAAACTAAAAAGTAAAAAAATAAATAAAAGTTAAAAAAACTAAAACAACACGCTTTATTAAAAAACCGTACTAAAAAAATGAAAAATAATTTTAATTTCCAATACGCTTGGGATAAAATTAAAGTACTCAACAAAAAAATCATCTCCAACCCATATAGAATAAAACTAGAGTTATCAACAAAGAGAAAATTATTTTACCATCAAAGGCGTGGGGTGCTTTTTATGATTTTTACATTTTCTTCTTAGAGACTTTACTTTTAACAATATCTGTTTATTATCAGATATATTAATTGATATAGAGCACCCCACGCTTTTGATGGTAAAATTATTTTCTTTTTGTTGATAATTCTAGTTTTATTCTATATGTGTTGGAGATGATTTTTTGTTGACCACTTTAATTTTATCCCAAGCGTGTTGGAAATTAAAATTATTTTTCATTTTTTAGTTCGGTTTTCTAATAAAGCGTGTTGTTTTAGTTTTTTAAAACTATTATTTATTTATTTTATGTCTGAAGACGAGGCCCAACTTAATATATATATATTTTTTGGGTCATGGAAGGCCAGAAAATGGTGGGTTTTATTTGTCCTTTTACGATGTTTTTTTTTTTTTGCCTATTGGTTCTTTTTTTTAAGAATTTTTATAGGCCTTAACTGTTTTTGTTTCAACTTTTCCTTCCTTTGACTACATTTTTACCATTTGTATAATTGAAGAATCCGCAGAGTGAAGTCTCAGTTCCAACTTCTTTCAAAAACATTATCTATACCCTGTCCGTTCTTAAAGTGATCCTCGACAAAACAAAACCATGTGACCTGCTCGCTTTTCATTGATTATGGACACTGATGTACGTTATAGAAGCAATATCCTTCCGCCATTCGCGCCACAGTTACCGTCACTTTTTACAGGTTGATGACGACACAGCAACAGAAGACTCGATACTTTCAGTCATTTTGTTTCATGAAAATCGACTGAAGTGAGACTCAAATGCATCACCCATATGTAATAAATTATTTTAAGTTGTAATTATTTATTAGATATATTTTAGAATATTTTATACGTTTTAAATATTATTATTTTCATTCACGAAGAATAACAAGTATATTCAGAGGACATATCTTTAATTGAATGAAGGGAACTACTTTTTCGCGTGCATTGCTTCTACAACGTACATCCGTGTCCATAACAAATGAAAAGCGAGCAGGTCACATGGTTTAGTTTTGACGAGGATAACTTTAAGAGCAGATAGGGTATAGTTGTACTTTCCAAAGACTTTTCACATTGCAAACACTTTTGTACCGCGAGAAACTATTGAATCCTCAAAAAGTATTCCGTTACATTCAACCACTCTACTGACCGCCTGATATCCATTGGGTTCGCTGAATTCATTCTAGGTGAATTCATTCTAAAAAATCATTTATTCTTAATTCTCCAACAACTTTTTTTAATAAACACAGAATTGCTTTTTAAACTATGTTGAATTTAAAAAAAAAAGTATGACAGAAGAAGCATTTTTAGCCATCAATTTTTTTTGCAATGTATCTTATTACATATCACTAGAATTTTGTACTTTTTAAACATTTTTATTATATCCATTAAAATGCAGTTGAAACTAAAACGATTATCTTATTTTAATGCCTTTTTACGTCCTTTTTTCAGTTTTTAGGTCTTTTTAAAGGTATTTTATAGACATTTTATAGGTCCACAACTTCCGAGCCCTAATTAAGAGTAAATTCATGAGCCGAAAAATAAAGCTACTTGTAAACGAGTGAGTTAGCTTAGCGGTAGCGTTAGAGACTCCTATTCGGAAGTCCAAGGTTCAAACTTCTGTGCCGAACAACATGGCTGAGGTTTTGTCCTGGTTTTCCTAAGCAAAGGCAAATCCAGGGCTGTAATTTTATTACTAGGGGCGCATTTCAACATATTCACTATTTTGTAGTACGATTCAATTAACTTGCTTTAATCTCTAAACTTACAAGTAGTTTTTACATGCAACACGTTACCCGGGCCTTACAGTTGCACGGCCTGTCAGATTTTAAAAAATGGTTCACACACATACTTTTTTGACCACACAAGGTCTCCCCGAATGAGTGATCAGCTCAATTGTCAGGGCCTCCTCCGAAAGAATACAACATTATGACGAAACACACATTCATACTAAACATGACGAAAATTATTATGTTGACCAGATGAAGTTTGGGGACCGTTTGGGCCTTAAAAGTTTCCTGACATTTGTCTTACAGGCGAGGAAAAACTATAAGGACTGGGTGGCATGTAGCATGTAAAAGTGTCCATAAAGCAAGAGATTAAATTGAGATAAAGAAGTAGAAAATATTAATATAGAGCTATTATTATTATTATTATTATTATTATTATTATTATTATTATTATTATTATTATATATTATTATTAGTATTAATAATTATTTTTATTATTATTATTATTATTATTATTATTATTATTATTATTATTATTATTATTATTATTATTATTATTATTTTATAATCCACCGCTGTGGTCTCGAGGTAGCGTGCTGCCTTGTCAGGCAGCGTTCCCGGGTTTGATCAGGGTCGGGACATGCTCCTGGGTGAGGTGTTTTTTGGGGGGGGGGGATTTTCCTCACCTGTAAGACAAATATCAGGAAGCCTAGGGCCCAACGATCCCCGAAAATCATCCGGTTATCATCATCATCATCATCCTTATCATTAACACATCATCATCCATCACCGGTGTGGAAAAAAACTGGAAGCTACCACACCTACAATTCCTTAGCAGTAAAGCTGCAAAGCATAGCATGAAAATGCTATGATTGCAGTGAAAGACCTGCCTAGGAAGAATTACTATAGAAATAGGAATTATTATTATTATTATTATTATTATTATTATTATTATTATTATTATTATTGTTATTATTATATTTATTTTATTATATTTATTTTATTTATAGTGTTCTGTCCTAGGACAGGTCCTAAACTGCAATCATAGCATTTTCATGCTATACTTTGCAGTTTTACTAGGGAATTATAAGTGTGGCAGCTTCCCGTTGCTTTCCGCACCGTGGATGATAAGGATGATAATGATAATGATGATGATGATGGTGGTGGCCAGATAATGTTCGGGGACCATTTGGGCCTCACAGCTTCCTGACATTTGTTTTACAAGTGAGGAAAAACCCCGAAAGAAATCTCATTCAGGAAGCTTGTCCCGACCGGGAATCGAACCCGGACCCGCTGCGTGACAAGGCAGCACACCACCACCACAGCGGTGGACATAAAATAGAATAAAGAAGTAAACATATTAAGATAAAGCTATAATAATAATAATAATAATAATAATAATAATAATAATAATAATAATAATTATTATTATTATTATTATTATATTAATGATATTATTATTATTATTATATTAATGATATTATTATTATTATTATTATTATTATTATTATTATTATTATTATTATTATTATTATTATTATTATTATTATTATTATTATTATTATTACCGTCGGTCATAGTAGACTAGTGATTATTACACTCTCCTCTGGTTTTGAGGTTCGCGGAGTCCATGGATACGTGTGAGCCAATATCTGAATATGATATCCGGAAGAGAAATGAAGTTGTAAATTCCTTGTCGTAGATTAAAGGTGCACAGAAGAATCTTAAATCTGGAGTAAGAAGCATATGAGCAAAATATATCAGTCATTTTACGACCAAATTTTAATTGAGACGTTAATGATCTACGATTTTGAAGAGTGTCTTTAAATAAAAAATAATTTTTAACGACTATTTATCATCTTCTTTAAAGTTAGATGTAGGTTAGAGGGGATAGAAATTGAAAAATTGATGATAATGGCTACCATACGATCGTAACTTCAATTTTCTTCGTCTCTCGAAATAATTGCTGCGACATTAAATTAAAATACATATTATCAATTTTCTGTTTATATTATGTGGAAGTTAGTAACCTCAGAATATTAAGCAAGGGCCGCCTTCCCTTAACATTAAATCTAACTTCTTTCCGAAGTTAATGTGAACATAAACTTGTCTACGTTCGATACTTAGCACAAGCGATGTGATTTCCCAAGAGAATCACTAACACGCAGTACATTTACTTGTTTCAAAATATTTATTTTCTTCACAATTAATAATTCATTAATTATTAATGACAATATATTTGCGATTAAAATGTGTTTATTTGGTATAGTTCACAGACATATTTTTACCCAATTTTTTAACCCTTAAATTGACAAAACACCACCACCACCACTATGTAATGGAAATTGTGTCACTTCTCAAACATTCATTTCCCCTCTATGTCCGACAGGGAAACATCCATTTTTATGGAGGCGTCCCCGGCGACTATATGGGAATTGTTCGATGGTGAACAACTTCCGGCTATCTCTAAACACAAATTTCTTCTGTTAGTTATTTGAATATGGCGGACCGCAGTGAAAACGGAATCTTGTGTAACTGTTATTATTAGGTATATTGTATAATTAGAAACACATTTAAGTGGTTTCTTTTTGTTCGTTTTCTTATGATTTATTTAAAATATTAAATTAATTAAACCAACTGCTGTATCCAAAAGGATACATTACGAATTTAAGGGTTAAATAAATAATTACTTACATTTAACAACATATAGGCCTACTCTTAGAAAAAGAAAACACTAAATCTCATAATGTTTAGCATTTTAACTTTCATTTCATTCAATTATCTCATCCATTCCGTTTCATTTTGATCATCTGCCCCCATGATGGTTCGACAGGCACCCTTATCATTCACATAGTCTACATAGGGGCTTCATCTCACCTCATCCCTCGACCCGACCCTGAGTTGGACACGAGTTGAGAATATTTATGTATAATTAATCATTTAACTATTTTACCATTTTCCGCAAAGGCCAGAAAAAGGAACATTCAATATCATGTACTGTAAAATTTACAAGAGAGAGAGAGAGAGAGATGTAATTTTTACCAACATACGAATAAATCGTGGCAAACTTTTTTGCTACTTTTTTTCTGCCTGATCCGATCCGAAAAAATTCTATATACCTTGATCCATACAGCTTATCAATGGTAGTTCTTGACTCCTCCGTCCTTTGGGTTTATATAACACCCCTTGTTTTACTATCCTATTATCTATCGGTTCCCAGTTTAAATGATCTGTCCATTTTGTCCTATATTGAACTATTTTCTTCATTTAAGTTATGAATATAATTCTGGCCTATTTCGTCAGTTTTTATATACCGTATTAGGACCTGTATAACCTACACTGCTCTCAGGAATTTCATTTCAGCAACTTGTATTCGTAGGTGATCCTAAGTTAACATAAAAGTTTCACTTCCGTACAACACTGCAGACACTGTAAAATTTTAGTATCGACAATAATTTAATAATCATAAACACAAAATTTTCCAAAATAAATTTTAAAATAAGTTATTTAATAAAGGAAGAACGTTTATCTCTATTTCACTATTTTTAATATTTATTTTTAACAATTTTGTAGGAATGTTCGTTCCTAAATTTCTTAAAATTGGGCCACGGATATTTATGAATGCTGAAACTTTTCTTTCTAATTCAAAGTTAAAATTATAGCTTATTTGATAATATAAATAATTGAATACATTAACTTGTTCTATTCACATTAGTATTGTGAACAAGTCCACCGCTGTGGTCTCGAGGTAGCGTGCTGCCTTATCATGCAGCGGGCCCGGGTTCGATTCCCGGTCGGGACAGGCTCCTGCTTGAGGTTGTTTCGGGGTTTTTCCTCACCTGTCAAACAAATGTCAGGAAGCTTAGGGCCCAACAGTCCCCGAAAATCATCCGGCCATCATCATCATCCTTATCATTATCATCATCATCCTTCACGGGTGTGAAAAGCAACGGGAAGCTACCACACCTATAATTCCCTAGCAAAGCATAGCATGAAAGTGCTATGATTGCAGTGAAAGACCTGCCCTCGAGCAGAATTACTATGGATGGATTGTGAACAATTTTGCCTCTAAGGGTCAGTTTCACCAACAGAGGTAACTATATTACGCCAGTTTTCCCCATGTATAATGCATAGCTTAAACTGGCATAATAAAGTTACCTCTGTTGGTGAAACTGGCCCTAAGAGGACGTTTCTCACAGAAAGCTATCAATTTAGTTTACCATGGCAAACTTTATTAATAATTGTACAAATAAACAAGCAAGGGTAATCAACGGAAATTTTATGAGCATAACTAATAGCGGGCTAGCAACCCACTTCAAGATGTATCTTACACATTGCTCGCAGTCCCAAGGAACAACCGACTTGAAAAAAGAGCTAAAGAAGATAGACCAATGGACGGGAGAAGAACATGAGATCGATAGACAGTGAATTCACATCCATTACGTTTTCCTCCGAGGAGTGATTTGGGAAATAAACGGGATAAAAATCCTACAAATTACGAATAAGAAAAACATAACTAATAATAATTTCATATCATCAGAACTTATTTTTGCGCGAACACACGGATACCAGAACTGAAAATTATACCAACGAAAATGTCTAGTCATTTTGCCTTAATAACTCCCTATCAGTCTCAGAGACGTAAGAGAGGTGACTTTGTTTTAGTAATATATGTCAGCTAGCTGATACGAACTTGAGTTTTCGTCGCAGGCGTGCGGGTTGGCACTGTTCAATCAAAACCGACACTCTCGCTCCTTTCCATTCAATGTTCTCACGGCTAAGTCACGTTAGCGCGTGGTTAGTATGTTTGTGTATAGAAATTTATGAGGTCTATTGATTTAAGTAATAATAAGTATATTTTGGAAAATAGTTCTATGTAAACCTTAAAGGAAACGTGTAAAAATTGTAGAAAACATCCATTTGTCGGTCTCAGTTCCCGCAAGAGCCAGCCGAAAATATATAATAAGTGTACTTTGGACAATATTTCTATGAAAACCTTAAAGTAAGCGTGTGAAAAACTATAAGAAAGCAATATATCGGTCTCAGTCTACGCAAGATCCAGCCGAAAATATAGATTACGCACACCATATTAAATAGGAACTTATGGACCACGCACAGGCCGAGCAACGAGACATTTTCGCGAGCGATGCAAAGCTGACACGGCGCGTTCGGTGAATGGCATCGCGAGCACCTCTACCCCTGCTGTGTCCGAACAAATGTACACATTTTCTCATGATATTTAGGTCAGTATATAGGAGAAGGGTTTGGTATTAATAAGTTGTTAGTATGTGCTGATGATGTAATATATTATGAGGCGATAGCGAGGAGATAATTGCCAACATGCACATTATATTAAGTAACATAAGAAATAGAGGCTGGAAGTAAACATCATTGAAACTAGAAGTATGATCAGTCTAGCGTTATAACGTTTTGGACTTTTGTGAAATAAAATATTTCCTGTGTAATCATTGGGTGAACTTTTGCTTAAAACTATCGAAAAAGGCCTTAACTTCACTGAGCTTCAAAGAAAAGGTCACCCCCAAATCAATATTTAGTTTCACGATATTTCTAAAATTTCTATTAAATCTACTAAATTAATATATTGTGTAATATTGGTATATAATGATGTGTAGTGCTCATACTCATTACATTTGGTATATATTATTACTAGTGAATGGAAACAATAGCTTTTTTTTATTTACTGGGAATACATGATGTCTCACAAGAAAAGTTATAACACCACTCAGAAAAATAAAGGGACCTGGACGAATAATCTAGTGAGATTCCAACAGTTACATAGAAGAAGACGAAATGCGCCTACAGTAGATTCTTCACTAGAACAATACTGCAAGATGCCTCTTCAACTTCAAGTTATTGGAAGGTATAAGTTTCTTGGAGCAGAGATCAAAGGAAGAAATGAGAGAGTAGCTAAAATGTCTGAAGAAGTTACACATTTGTGGCGAAATAAACTTAATTTTGCCTATGTGTCAAATCAAAGTAATACATACAAAGCTCCACAAAGTACTGACAACTTATGATGAATGTGTAAGTAGGGGAAAATTTGATACTCTTGGTACTACAAAAGTAAATTTCCAATGGTTATCTACTGAAGACATTGTACCAACTGTAATTGGAAAGCAAAGCAGAGGTTCAGTGATGGATCAAGAAGCTGAGAATACCTAGCCTCCAAACATTGAATACCAATTTGTATCTATATTGGTGAACGAGTATGAGGGGTTAAAATCACAATTTCTGGATGGAAAAGAAGATAAAAAAAGTAAAGTATTCCACTACAGGCCTCAGGAGGCCCTTGGGGTAGTGGGAGGTTAAGGCTCCCACTTTTTCTTGACAATCGGCACTTGATGTCAGCCGGGTTGTCAGCCCTGCGTGACGGCCGCCTTTATCCCCCAGAACAAGCGTCTGGTACTCATTTACGTTAGAGGCTGAGTCGACCCCAGGGCCATAGTGCCGCCAGAAGGTTTGGGTCAGTTTTTTTAAAAATCCTGACCCCACCGGGACTTGAACCCTCGACCTTCCGGCTTGTAGCGCAGTGCCTTAACCACTACGCTACGGCGTGAGATATTCTAGATAAATCGGGATGGACAGATGACATGAAGTTCTTGTACCATCTAACACGTGTGTTTGTATTCGTTGAGGAAAAACAACACTTTCCATTCATTAGGTTCCAGAAAATTCCAAACATTAGTAATGCAAGATGGAATTCAAGAGCTATTCTTGCCTTACTTGCATGTATACGTAGCCTATGCCTACCACAAGGGATGCTGTGAAAAAAAGTGTGCAGATTTATTTCATTTGACTGGGCAGACTATTAGTTTAGTAATCAAATGAATGACTTCAAGAACTTGTCAAAAATATTAAGGCCTTTTAAAAAAGCACTGCACTCATTGGAAAATCATTGGAAGAAGGAGCCATCTGCATTAAGTATATCCTACCAAGAAGTAATCAGTGCACCGAACGTGTATTTAAAGTCATGCAAGAATTATATGATTCATTTAAAAATACAAACTGCAACTCAGCAATCAACAATAATATACAATGATTGTACATGTGGTTGAACACATTTATCTCTGTATTACAGTATATATCTTGTGTTTCAAAATAATCAGCCAATATATGAATTTTGATTTCGGGGTGACTTTTTTAAAGGTATATTGAAAGGACTAATCGATTCTTCGTATAGATTACGATACAGGTAAGTGAGGTTGTAAAAACGTTATAACTCTCACACATAGAAATACATTATATTATGGAAATGGACAGTTATTGACAAAAGAAAGACCTGTTGAAAAAGTGGCTGAATTCAAATACCTAGGAACAATAGTTACAAACATGAGTGAATTGCACAAAGAAATTAAACACAGGCTCAATTCTGGAAATGGGTGATATTTCACATTACAGGGATCCTTGTCATGCCAACTTATCTGAAAATACTTGAAACTAAAAATATATGAAACTGTTATTCTTCAAGTTATATTAGCCTATATGCACACGAAACATGGATTCTTACACTAAGGGACAAGAAAAGATTATTAAGCCTATTTGAGAATGAAGTCCTTAGGAAATTGTATGGACTAAAGAGAGACGAAGGAACAGGTGAATGGAGAAGACTACATAACTCTGAGCTATATGAGCTTTATGGGAAACCAGATGTAATAAGAACAGTCAAGCCTCGTAGATTGTGATAGCCCGTACATATAATAATAATAATAATAGCTTTATTTTACCTGGCAGAGTTAAGGCCTTAAGGCCTTGTCTACCACTCAACCAGGTATATTACGAACGGTGAATGAAAGAGGGACATGGAAGCATATTATAGAAAAGCCAGAGGGAGGGTGCCAATTGGGTCGGCCAAGAAAGAGTTGGGAGAATAATATTAACTAGATTTGAGGGAGGTAACTTGTAGAAGGAATGATTTGAAACCCCAGGATAGGGATATATGTAGCGCTTATGTTCGCGCGTCCATTAACCTCTCTGTTCGATAGTGCAAGTGAATGAATTTATTTTTTCACTCATAAAAATTGTATATATATTTTTTTAATCTCTGGCATTTCTTTGCAACGTGTTACATTTTCTTATTGATTTCGGAATTACAAATATGCTAATTTTAACGCATGTATCTTATGTAATGGTCTCTAAGATACTTCGGTTGAATATTTGAGCAGATAGGCTATATTTGTTTCACTTTAAGCTGCAATCACAATGCCTTATTAATGGATTTCTTGACATGAATATTTCATGCGAATTTTTAATGCAACAATCACATTATGATAATCCCTTCTTTATACTATCAAATATAAAATTGCCGAATTACAGAGTGGAATGGTACTCTACCGACAAATTTTTACAATTTTTTTTTCAGAGATGTTGGTGAGTATCTTGATAATTTATCAGATATGTTTGTAATCTTTGAGGAATGCCAACAATCAGTTCTACCCGAGGGCAGGTCTTTCACTACAATCATAGCATTTTCATGCTATGCTTTGCAGCTTTACTAGGGAATTATAGGTGTGGTAGCTTCCCGTTACTTTCCACACCGGTGAAGGATGATAATGATGATGATAATGATAAGGATGATGATGATGATGGCCGGATGATTTTCGGGGACCGTTGGACCCTAAGCTTCCTAACATTTGTGTTAGAGGTGAGGAAAAACCCCGAAAAAACCTCACCCAGGAACCTGTCCCGACCGAGATTCGAACGCGGTCCCGTTGCGTGACAAGGCAGCACGCTACCTCGAGACCACAACTGTAGACCAATCATAACAATTTAATAAAAAATCAGACAACAGATGAGAATTATGAAAAACCAAAACTAGATCATCCAGTATTCTTCACATGTGGGACTAATGGGGAATGAAAGAGGGTCATGGTCACTCAATATAGGAAAATCAGAGGGAAAGCGTCCAGTAGGTAGCCAAGAATAAGGTGGGAGAATAATATTAACCATGACTTGAGGCTAATGTATAATATAGGGGATGTTAGGAAAACATTAATATTCAGGATAAGGATGTATGGAGGGCTTATGTACGCGCGGCCATGAACCTATGAGGACGATAGTGCCTGTGAGTTAATTGAGTTAATTTTATAATAATAATAATAATAATAATAATAATAATAATAATAATAATATAATTATTACTCTTAATAATAATAATAATATTAGTATTATTATTATTAATATTATTATTATTATTATTATTATTATTATTATTATTATTATGATTATTAGTATTATTATTATTATTATTATTATTATTATTATTATTATTATTATTATTATTATTATTATTATTATATATATTATTATAGAGATAAATGGTTTACACATGTGGAAAGAATGAATGTAACAATATTATCAAGAGCAGCATTCAACTACAAGCCAAGAGGTTCAAGGAATGTAGGAAGGCCACTGAAAAGATGGACAGAACAACTGTGAGGCGGAACAGGCAATTTGCCTAGCCCGTGAAGTGAAGAAGAAGAATTATTACGACGTCCTTCTCATGTGGTCAAAAAATGATGTTTGGATCCATTGTTGAAAATATCTTTCCCGATAGGTCGTGTCACTGGAAGGTCCGACGAACAGCGTATGTCATGTAAAAAGCCATATAAGCTGAGATCTTAAATTGAGTTAATAGAATGGGATTATCATAAGTAATGCCACGAGTGATTTCCAAATTATCGATAAATTCACGACTCACGAAGTGAGGAGTGAATTTATCTAGAGAATTTGGAAATCAAGAGTGGCATTTGTTAGGACTATTTAACGAATAAAATAAAGCTGTTTACTCACAAATCATTATTTAACTACAGTTATTTAAAAATATTTTTATATTTAAAGTAAACGGTGATGTTTGAAAACTAATGAGAAACGATAGGTAGCCTACGCTTCTACTGCTTCTTTTGTTTATCACTGCAACCAGATCATACTATTTATTGCCAAAGGAACGCAATATTGTAAGAATGCTCTCTAGTGGAGAAAAAATGAAACACATCAATCTGTATATTAATTCATTTTTGATGTCGTATACATTTAAGAAAGTGCAAACAGTGGTTTCTTTTTTTGGTGGTATAATCAATTGCTACAAATGTTTGACATGTAAGCACTATTATATACAATCTGGTAGCCGTATTTGTTATAGGCTCAGTCACTGCAAAATAACGGTCAGACCTGTTCAGAATATTAAAAAGGAGGAGCTTTGCTTAATATATGATAATCCTAACGTTGATAATTATTTCGTGAAACACGTCTCTGATTGGTTGTAATACAGAAATCATTGAAACGTGATTGGTCATTGACTCCCATTTGGGGCATGAGTTAAATAGTCACTACTACTGTTGCTCAAGATATAAAATCTTTTTTTTTTTTGTTCAATGCGACGTGTTTGTCATTCGACATTTCAGGTATTCTCTCCTGGCATTGGCGTATTGTAACCCACTTCTGAGGTTGGGGCGCCTGGAAGGCGGGGTTACGCTGCCCCAATGATAAGATGGGTGATGACGATGGGTAATGAACTCGCCAGGAGAGGCCTTAAACCTAAACTTAATCTAATGAAGTGAATATGATATTGATGGCCAGGTGATGTTCGGGGCCCGTTTGGGCCGTAAATTCTCCCGACATTTGGCGTACCGGGGAGGAAACCCCCCCTAATAACCTCACCCAGGAAACTTGTCCCGAGCGGGTGTATCGAACCGACCCCGAATAAAATCAAATATAAAAATAATAAGATTTTTTAAAAAAAGATGTCGGTTTGAATGTATAGTTCAGGCTGGTACCCAGCTTCCACTCCTAGGCGCGATCCCACTACTGCTCAACACGGGGACTTTTGGCTGCTGGGTTTCCCCCCTGGCCCGGTGCGCCCCTCCTTAGCCAACCTGGTCACCCCGGGCTCCCCCAAGGCACCCATATTGATGCCAAGCTTAGTGCGGACACCCAGTCAACGTGGTTCACTGAGCACCAGAACTCCCGACCTCAAATCATCCTCGACATCCGGCTTCCAGGTAGCTGGATTACAGGAGTACGCCACTACTCCCAGCCGACAGCAGTCTTGTTCTCATAGCCTCTTATATTAATTATAGTCTTTCTGTTACGTTAATAGTTGCGAATTTATAAAAAAATGATTTAATTCATTTAATCGTGCGGTTATTACATTTATAAATTAATATTTCAAATATTTTATTAAAAAATTGTATTTTACCAGTAAGGAATTTGTTTTAGAAATTTGCCCACTAGATGACAGGCGCAAACTTCTAGTCGATGCATAGTTATTGATTACTTAAAATGGACGTGGCGGTCTCTTTAAACTTTGTCAACTGCAAACATGTCTATCTAACAATGAAACCATTGTAATGGTAATGAATAACAAACGTAGGTCTAATCATGAAAGTCGACAAGAAGAGCAAGAAATATATTCTCATTAAGAGATTTTAAATTATCAGTTATACAATTGTAAATCGAGAAAGCTGACTTCTCCAGTTAGATTCTATATTCTGCTTTTCCTAAAATATACAGGAATCATATTTGATACGATTGTTTTATTAGCTTCTGAAGTTGTTAATTCATTATCTTGGTCTAAGAAAAATTTCTTCATTCCTCAAATTGGGCTGATTCTAAAGTCTATGTAACGCAGTAGGTGCATGTTTGAATATATTCCACTTGATAGAAGAATATGGTCAGCTACAAATTTATTTAAGAATGCAAATTTGCAATCAGTGAGTATCACCTGATATGTACAGTCTGGATTATTTTCTTGGGTAGAGTAAATTATATTCTCCCCCCCCCATCATTCCTTTTCTTCTTCATTGAACATTATATTTGTAGGTGGTATTAAGATTCCAATTTTATACCTTCTTCTTATTTCTACAATATTTGTTGTTAATTTGCCCTTATTCATTGAAATTAACCTATCAAAATATGTATTCTTTACAAAATTTATGAGGGGAAACACATGTATCAAATATCTTATTTACTTGCCTCGTAAATATATATATATATATATAGATAGATAGATAGATAGATAGATAGATAGATAGATAGATAGATAGATAGATAGATAGATAGATAGATAGATAGATAGATAGATAGATAGATAGATAGATAGATAGATAGATAGATAGATAGATAGATAGATAGATAGATATATAGATAGATAGATAGATAGATAGATAGATAGATAGATAGATAGATAGATAGATAGATAGATAGATAGATAGATAGATAGATAGATAGATAGATGTGTGTGTGTGTGTGTGTGTACACTTGAGAGTCGTGTGTTCTCTCCAGGTGCATAAGTGTTCAATCCCACATACAAAATGTAGCAGTACGCCCAACTGTGTACATTTTTAGAATATGTAGCTCGAAAGTATTTACAAAATTCATGCAGTACTGGATTTGAATTCATATATATTACAAAGTTTGTAGCGTGATTTGAAATGACAAGCTGTGACATTCTTGTAAGCACAGTCTGAACCTCTTGTAAATGTATTTTTTGTCTTCAATTTTTTTTTCAGTTTCTATTCATGTTTTTTTTTTCCAAGCAATATCAACATCCCAACTACAAAATAATCTAAAATTTGTAGGCTCTGTTATTTTCATCCGTGCATTATAAAATGCCTCGGTCATATCTAACATAAATTTTGTTCAAAAATATAGACAGAATTTCATATTCGGGATAGGTCACATATAATTGACCTTGAGGTTTGTAGAATATTACACTATCACTTTCATTTACAAATCAATGGGTATTAATGACATTATTATATCCAATATCTCGAAAAGCAATCAAGTTAAAACATCTTTGAATGTTATTTAGATTCCGATAGTTATTAAGAATACCTTTGTATTCCTGTTATAACATTAACAGAATTATTTTCCTCATCTAAAATGTCTTCAATATGTATTCTCATAGTTGGTAGAAAACTCTCTTCGTGTGTTTTCAAATGAAAGTGGCACAACTCGGGTTCATGACCTACATATGGGTTCCAATATACACAACTGATAATTTTCCATTTTCAAAAGTAGACACAGTCGTACGTGGGTAGCAAGTTTGACTAATCAAACTTCTTTCGCTTTTCCCCTTTACTTTATAAATACCACTAGCTAATACCAGGCGTGCGCCTAAACAAATTAAATGTGAAATGTGTATGTTTAGTTGAATAAGTAAAAATAAAAGTAATTATAAATTTATTTCATAATTATTTTTAGATACCTCGTGCTGATTACCCGGCGTTGCACGATATACTTATCACGATCTTCTTGGCATCATTGAGTTGAAAGATAAAAATGTTACTATGAGTAATCCGTAAAAAATACCCTACGTGCGCTGCTACGCTTGCCCGGGAATCTATTCATCCGATCTTCTTGGCATCAATGCGCTGAAAGATAAAAATGATGATTATGATAATGGTTATTTTCCGTAAAAGATAGAGATTAGCTTTTTCGAAGATTTTTCTTTAGATGATCAATTGTGTGTACATTAATTTGGTGTATATGTTACGGTGTAGTCAGCTTAAGCCATTTAAGCGTCCAAAACGTTCCGAAAAACACGTTTTTCACTACAATTTTTAGGAGTGAAGGGGTTGAATATTATATTTCTCTAATACCCTAAATCCATCCCAGGAAACTCCTGAACATTTTGCAAAAGGTCCCATCATAATCGGATGAACTATGGCAGCGCAAAAAGGACAAATAGACAAGACAGACATTTGTTATATATATATATATATATATATATATATATATATATATTAAAACAACAGCTTTCTTTTTTTTCACCAAGAAAAGCTTTATATGTTCAAAACCTATGATTCTCTGATCTAATATCAAAGTCATAGTTGCACGAATTATGATTTGCTTAAATCACTATTTCAATTTTCAACACTAATATTCTAAAGCAAATGGCTTAGCCATGTGTTTTTGAAAATAATCTCTACGGTTAGTTGAAAACCCGTAAAGAATAAATTGCTTTCCGCAGAATGAGTTTTAAGCATTTTTCTCTTTAGATATAATTTTTTACTCTTGAAATTAACATACGCAATCAAAATTTTAAACTTGAAATCTGTTTAAGTTATGCTCATTTTCTGCCCATTTATTTAATTCGTTCATTATCACATAATAGATTTCTATATCCACCTTTATAACACAGCCAAATCATATGATGCCAAGATACACAATAACGAATTTGGCTTGCAATTTTATTTAAAGCGGTAAAAAATCCGCCATCCCGTTAAATTGTTTTATTTTTTTTTTCTTCCAACAAATTGTGTTTGTGGGTGGGATGAAGGCAAGATAATTTTATATTCATAAATTATTTCATTAACAATAAATAATAATAAATAAAGTTATGTCATGATCATCATTAAATATTCGCGCACATTTTAAATATTTGCTCACTTTTTTAACGATATGCGCATGTGCTAATAATTTTAATAAACCATATTAGATCGTGAGCAACTGCGAATCACAAAGCGGTACGACTTCATAATTCCTTCGTCCTAGCTTCCTAAAGGTCTAGTCAACGCCGGACTCGGCGGAACTTCTTGTCATGGTATCGAGTTGCTCTGCAGTTTCTTAGGTTACTGCTTAGATGGCACAAGAATCACTACAGTTTATTTAAGTACCAGTCATTGATGAATTATAATAAATGAAACGTATGTATTGTAAATTATCCAATTATTTCTCAAATTTAAGTATTTTGTATTAATAGAGAAAGATAGACACTAAAATTCAATATCACAGCTTTTATACTTGAAAATCTTAAATGATTATGTCAGCTGATGTGTACTAGATCTTATTCTATATATGTTTTAAAAGTATTTAGGCGGCGTATTTTAAAATGTCTTAAATTATACACAATTTTTGGGTCGATTTTAGGTTCGTGCCTTAAAATCGATATACAATTGTTGATTTTTAGATAAACCCGGTGTCAAAGTAGAGTTAATATTAGGTGTTCGTCGTGGACTAAAGCGTCAGCCCCGCTCTGCCGAAAACCACACCATCATGAAATAAAGTCAGTGCAGGAAAGTGGGACACTCAAGGTATGCAGTAAAACCACTGTACATTTGCACGTCCCTTGCGCAACTCCGCTGCTTTGTATTTATTGGGCCCTGACCCCGGGTAGTATAAACTCCCCGGCAGTGCTCCCACCAAGACAAATGCCGGGAAACCCCAGACACAAAGAGTCCACAAATTAACTTGACCATCATAATAATCCTACCATATCACCTTTGCTTAATATGAATTTGTGAGTGAACATTATGTTTCGAATCAATCGATCAGGCTGTTTCGGAGGTGGCATCGCATAAAGTTAAAACCTCATTAGATAAGGCCCTAAAAGTTCCTTAGCCTACCAAACGGTTGATAACCTCACGTCCATACGTATCGATCACAGAGAATAATGATATTGCAGCAAGTACAAGGCTAACATGTGGTCAGCATGTCTGATACTCAGCCGTTATAGCTGAATATTTTAAATTTAGAATCATGATTTATTGTAGCTACTAAATTTCCATATCATGCTGGTTAATACTGGTGCCATACTGGTCAATATCCAAGAACAAATATCTTCTCCATTGGCGGACTCGAAACCAGAGGAATCTCCTAGCTCGGCTACGGTGCGAGAACAGAAGTACACCACCACTCCCAGCCGATAGAAACCCTCTTCTCATAGTCACGTATGTTAATCATAGTCCCTCTCTTATGTTTATAGACGTGTATTTATGAAACATGAAATTTAATTTTTACCTATTTTGTGAATACTAAATATGTAAATTAGTTTTTAAAATATTTGAATAGAAGAATTGCATTTTACGAATAAAGGATTTGTTTTACAAATTTGCCACTAGATGACAGGCGCAAACTTCTAGACGGTGTAAAGTTATTGATTAAACTGGGCATGGCGGTCTGTTTAAACTTCGTCAACTGCCAGTCTCTCTATTTACAATGTAACCACTATAATAATAACGAATAACAAAATAGGCATAGTCATTAACGTCGACAAGTAGCGATATATATATATATATACATATATATATATATATATATATATTCTCATTAAGAGATTCTAAATGATCATCTATACATTTTTATTTAAACTCGAGAAAGCTGACTTCTTCATATGAATTTTGTGTTCTGCTTTTTCCTAAATATACAAGAATACTATTTGATTCGGGTGTTTTTTATTTAGCTTCTGAAGTTCTTAATCGATTATCTTAGTCTAAGAAAGATTTCTCCATTCCTCAAATTGGGCTGATTCTAAAGTCAATGTAACATAATAAGGTATATGTTTGAATATATTCCATTCGATAGAAGGATATGGTCCGATACAAATATATTTATGAATGCAAATTTTAAATCAGTGAATATCACCTGATATGTACCGTCTGGATTATTTTCTTGGGTAGTGTAATTTATATATATTGAAGGTTTGTTTCTATGTTTGTTTGTACTTTATGCGCGGCCATACCGTTGATCCGATTGTGATAGGGCTTTTTGCAAAATGTTCAGGAGATTTCTGGAATGAACATAGGCTATAAGAGAGTTGTGATACTCAATTCCTACACCCTTAAAAATAGCCCTTTTTAGTGGGAAATGTGAAAAAAATAATTGCTCTTGGACGCTTAAATGGCTTACGTTGTCTGAACCATAACAAATACACAAAAATAATGTGCATGGAATTGAATATCTCAAAATGCTCTACAAAAAAGTCCGCGACAGCATATGTTCATCTTTTACGGATAACTCACAATGACCATTTCTGTCTTTCATTGATGCCAAGAAGATCGAGACAAGTACGTAGATTCCTGTGTAATCATAGCACCATAAGGTGGGTATTCTTTAACGGATAACTCACAATAACCAATTTTGTCTTTTAGCACATTCATGCCAAGAAGATAGAGATAAGTAGATTCCCGGGCAACACCGTGGAAATCTTAAAATAATTATGATATACATTTATAATTATTTTTCATTTTATTTATTCAACTAGACATAAGAAGTACAAAAAGCTTTGTCTTTCAACTCATTTGTGCCAAGAAAATCGGGATGAGTATATTCCCGGACAACGCCGGGTAAACAGCACGGGGTATCTAAAAATAATTACGATATAAATGTTCCCTTTACTTATTCAACTAAACATGAAAGCACATTTATTTTCATGTATTTAAGCGTAGCAGCGCACGCCGGGCATTAGGTGGTTATATATATATATATATATATATATATTTCCCTTCATTGAACATTATATTAGTAGGTGGTATTAAGTTTCCAGTTTTATACCTTATTATTTCAACAATATTCGTTTTTAATATGCCCTTATCCATCAAAATTATCCTATCAAAATATGTACCCTTTGCAAAACTTATAAGAGAGAAAATACATGTACGAAGTCTCTATTTTCTTGTCTCGTATATATATATATATATATATATATGCGTGTGTGTGTGCGTGCGTGCGTGTGTGTGTGTGTGTTTGTACATTTTAGAGTCTTTAGCGTTCTCTCGAGGTTCATAAGTGTTCAATCCCTCATACAATATGTAGCAGTACGCCCAACTGTGTACATTTTTAGAATATTTAGCGCGAAAGTTTATATATATATATATATATATATATATATATATATATATTACAATGTTTTTAAAATGACAAGCTGTCACATTCTTGCAGGCACAGTCTGAACCTCTTGTAAATGTATTTTTTTGTCTTCAATTTTTTTTTTCAGTTTCTATTCATGTTTTTTTTAAGCATTATCAACATCCCAAGTACAAAATAATATAAAGTTTGTAGGCTCCGTTATTTTCATCCCTGCACTATAAAATGCCTCGGGCATATCGGACATAAATTTTGTTGAAAAATGTAGACAGAAAATATTGATATGTTTTATTAGAACATATAAAAAACATAGAATTCCTTGATAAAAATCTCAGCACCAACAAGTTTGTAAGTTCTAATCCACGAGTGCTTTCTAAACATATGTCATTACAAAAGGTGTAAAAAAATTAAACTTTTGGCTCCCATTCGTGATAATTAAACAAAAACAAAAATTTAAAAATCATAATCGGAATATGTCACATATAATTGACCTTGAGGCTTGTAGAATATTACACTATCACTTCCATTTACAAATGAATGGATACTAATGGGACTATTATGTCCAATATCTCGAAAAGAATGAAGTTAAAACATCTTTGGATGTTATTGAGATTCACTCTAATTATTAAGTCATAGCTTTGTAGTCCTGTTTCAACATTCAGACAATTCCTTTCCTCATCTAAAATGTCTTCAGAAGGTATCTTAGTTACTAGAATACTCTCTTCCTATGTTGTCTAATTCAAGTGGCACAACTCGAGTTCATGACCTGCATGGATTCCAATATTCACAATTCATACTTTTCTATTTTCAAAAATAGACACAGTCCTGTGTGAGTAGCAAGTTTTACCAATCTTTTTTTCATCCTTGGATATTCAAACTCCTTTCGCTTTTTCCCCCTTACTTTATAAATACCACAACCTAATACCAGGCTTGCACTGCTATGCCAAAATAAACGATTTTTTTATGTTTAGTTGAATAAGCAAAAAGAAAAATAATTATGAATTTATATTGTAATTATTTTTAGATAGCCCATGCTGATTACCCGGCGTTGCACAGAATTTACTTATCGCGATCTTCTTGGCATCGATGAGCTTAAAGATAGAAATGGTTACTATGAGTTATCTGTAAAAGAATACCCGCCGTGCGCTGCTACGCTTGCCCGGGAATCTAGTCATCCGATCTTCTTGGCATCAATGCGTTGAAAGATAAAAATGATGATTATGATAATGGTTATTTTCCGTAAAAGATAGAGATTAGCTCTCGTAGACTTTTGTCGATTTTTCTTTAGATGATCAATTCTGTGTACATTAATTTGATACATATGTTATGGTTCAGTGAGGTAAACCATTTAAGCGTCCGAAATGTTCCGAAAACACGTTTTTCGCTGCAAATTGTGATTTTTAGGGATGAAGAGTTTGAGTATTATATTTCTTTTATAACCTAAAAACCTTCACGGGAAACTCCTGAACATTTTATAAAAGGCCCCACCACAATCGGATGAACTATGACAGATAGATAGACATTCGTTTTTATGTATGTAGATTGTGAAGACTTAATGACAATATTAAACGTGTGTTTTTTACCAATAGTAGTTTCGTTGCAGTACGTTATGTATATTAAAACAAGTTTTCTTTTTTTCACCGAGAAAGCTTTATTTATTCAAAGTCTATGATTCTCTGATCTAATATCAAAGTTATACTTGCACAAATCATGATTGGCTAAAATAACTATTTCAATTTTCAACACTAATATTCTAAAGCAAATGGCGTAGCCAAGTGTTTTTCAATATAATATTTACGTTTGGTTGAAAAACTATAAACAACAAATTGCTCTCCGCAGAATGAGATTTAAGCATATGCCTCTTTAGATAAGTTTACGCCTGAGATTTTTAACTTCAAGTCTGTTTAAGTTATGCTTATTTTCTACCGATTTATTTAATTCACTTATTATCACATAATAGATTTCTATATCCATCTTCATAAGACAGTCAAATCATATGATGCCAAGATGCACAATAAAGAATTTGACTTGCAATTTTAGAGCTGTAAGATTTTTTTTTGTTCCGAATAATTGTATTTTTGGGTGGGATGTCTGTGAGATAACTTTTATTCATAAATTATTTCGCTAACAGTAAATAAGAATAAATAAAGTTATGGCATGATCTTTATTAAACATTCGCGCACAATTTAAACATTTGCTCACTTTTTTAACGATATGCTAATACGCTAATAATTTAAGTAAGTTTTATTAGATAGTGCGCAACTGGGAATCACAAAGAAATACGACTTTATAAATCCTTCCTCCTAGCCCCCTAAAGAAGAGGATTAACGCTTGACTCAACGTAGCTGTTTGTCATGGTATGAACTTGCTCGCCAGTTTCTTAGATTTCTGCATAGATGGCAGAATGATTACTATAGTTTATGTAAGTACGAGTTATTGATGAATTACGATACATGAAACATAGATGTTCTAAATTATACGATTATTTCTCAAATTTAAATATTTTGTAATAACAGATAGAGTTATACACATGAATTCGATACCATAGCATTTATATTTCAAAATCTTAAATGACTATGTCAACTGAAGTGTACTGAATATTATTTTATATATGATAAGAAAGCATTATTTCTTTTGTGTTGAGCAGGAGAGTTTTTTAAAAAATACAATTTTTGGATTAGATTTTAGGTCCGTGCCTTAAAATCGATTTATAGCCGACGAACCCGGTTTGCAAGTTAAACTAGTAGTGAGTGTTTTCTATTGGTTAGCCGCGCACGATTGACAACCACACCATCATTTAGCAAAGTTTGTGCAGAAAAGTGGGGAGTCTCAAGGTCTGCAGTAGAACAACCGCAAATTTGCACGAATCTTACGCAACGCCGCTGGTCTGCATTTATTGGACCCTGATTCCGGCAAGTAGTACCTCTCCGGAATGAAATGGCGATTGAAAAATTGAAGATGTATAAAGCATCAGGTTCAGATGAGATCCCAGCAGAACTGATAAAATCAGGGGGAGAAAAATTGATGGACAAGATACGCTGGTTGCTTAGTATGATTTGGGAAAAAGAAGCTCTTCCAGATGAATGGAAGGAATCAATTATCGTACCAATTTATAAGAAAGGAGATAAAACTGATTGCAACAACTATAGGGGCATCTCATTACTTTCAACTTCGTACAAAATTCTAACAAATATATTAGTAAGCAGACTTACTTCTCCCTATATTGATGACATTCTAGGAGATCATCAATGTGCATTTAGAAGAAACAGGTCTACAATAGATCAGATTTTCAGTAAAAGACAGATTTTAGAGAAGAAATGGGAATATAATGGTACTGTACATCAACTATATGTAGACTTCAAAAAGCATATGATTCAATTAAGAGGGAGAAGTTATATAGTATCCTGCTGGAGTTCGGAATTCCTAAAAAGTTAGTTAGACTTATACGAATGTGTCTAAATGGCTCAAAGAGTAGGGTGCGTGTAGGCAAACAGTTTTCAGACACTTTTGAAATCCAGAATGGGTTGAAGCAAGGAGATGCACTATCTCCTCTACTATTTAATTTTGTACTAGAGCATGCCATTAAATCTTTAGAGAATGAGGAAGGCTTACAACTCAATGGTATTAATAAGCTGTTAGTGTATGCTGATGATGTAGTACTACTGGCCGATAGCGAGGAGATACTAAAGGACAACACGCACACACTATTGAGTAACACTAAGAAATTAGGACTGGAAGTAAATATCACTAAAACTAAATATATGGTCACACGTAGAAATTCAGTATATAATGGAAATGGACAGCTAATGACAAATGAGGGAAATTTTGAGGAAGTGGCTGAATTCAAATACCTAGGAACAATAATCACAAATAGGAATGAGATGCACAAAGAAATTAAACATAGGCTCAATTCTGGAAATGCATGCTATTATGCATTGCAGAGACTTTTGATGTCCCAACTCCTTTCAAAAAACGTTAAGCTGAAAAGATATAAAACTATTATTCTACCAGTTATATTATATGGGTGCGAAACATGGACTCTTACTTTAAGGGAGGAAAGGAGATTAAGAGTATTTGAGAATAAAGTTCTTAGGAAAATTTTTGGACCAAAGAGAGATGAACACACAGGTGAATGGAGAAGACTACTTAACAATGAACTACATAGTCTTTATAGGAAGCCAGATATAATAAGAACAGTGAAGTCTCGTAGACTGCGATGGGCAGGACATGTTGCACGTATGGGGAATGAAAGATGTGCATGGAAGCTTCTTGTAGGAAAGCCAGAGGGAAAACGCCCAGTTGGTAGGCCAAGAATGAGGTGGGAGAACAACATTAACTATGATTTGAGGGAAGTAGATTATACAGGGAATGATTGGAAAGCATTAGCTCAGGATAGGGATGTATGGAGAGCTTATGTCTGCGCGGCCATGAACCTTCGGGTTCGATAGTGCCAGTGAGTAAGTAAGTAAGTACCTCACCGGAAACTCTCCAATCATCACCAAGAAAAATACCGGGAAATCCTAATGCTCAAAGATCCGCAAGTACAATTTGACCATTAAACCATATCCACCTTGCTTAATATGAATTATGTTTTGAATCAATTACTCGGGCTGTTTCAGAGGTGGCCCCTCATAAAGTTAAAACCTCATTAGATAAGGCCCTAGAAGTTCCTTAGTCTACCAACCGGTTGGTAAACTCACGTTCATGCGGTTAATCGCACAGAATAATGATCATGCAGCAGGTACAAGGATGACATGTGGTAAACATATCTGATACCCCAGCCGTTATAACTGTTTTTCAACTTGCAGTCATTATTTATTGCAGCTACTAAAATTCCTTATGATGCTGGAGGAGTACAGGTGCCATATTGGTCAAATCCTAAGAAAAAATGCCTTCTCCATGCGGACTCGAAACCAGTGCAAGTCCCGTAGCTCTGTTCCAAGGCATCATGCCTTAAACCGTTCGGCCAAGGTGCGAGAACATAAGTACGCCACCCCTCTCAGCCGACAGAAACCCTCTTCTCATAGTCTCTTATGTTAATCATAGTCCCTCTCTTGTGTTTATAGACGTGTGTTTATGAAACATAACATTTAATTTGTACCAAATTTTGTGATTAATAATTATATAAATTAGTTTTTAAAATATTTGAATAGAAGAATAGCATTTTACGAGTAAGGGATTTGTTTTATAAATTTGCCACTAGATGACAGGCGCAAACTTTTAGACGGTGTAAAGTTATTGATTAAACTGGACATGGCGGTCTGTTTAAACTTCGTCAACTGCAAACCTGTCTATTTACAATGTAACCACTGCTTCTTCGGTTAAATTTTGTGTTCTGCTTTTCCCAAATATACAAGAATAATATTTAATTCGGTTGTTTTATTAGCTTCTGAAGTTGTTAATTCATTATCTTGGCCTAAGAGAGATTTCTCCATTCCTCAAATTAGGTTGATTCTAAAGTCTATGTAGCATAATAAGATACATGTTTGAATATATTCCATTCGATAGAAGAATATGGTCAGATATGAATATATTTATGAATGCAAATTTGCAATCAATCAATCACCTGATATGTACAGTCTGGATTATTTTCTTGGGTAGTGTAATATATATATATATATATATATATATATATTCCCTACAATTTCTATCACTATTCATCCCTTTTCTTCTTCATTGAACATTATATTAGTAGGTGGTATTAAGATTTCCGTTTCATATCTTCTTCTTATTTCTACAATAATTGTTGTTAATTTGACCTTATTCATTGAAGTTAACCTGTCTAATATGTATCCTTTACAAGATTTATAAGAGAAAAAGCATATGTATCAAATCACTTATTTATTTTCCTTGTAAATAAAATAAATAAATATGTATGTGTATTTTTGTGGGTATGTGCGTGTGTGCGCGCGTGTGTGTGTGTACACTTGAGAGTCTTGTGTGTTCTCTCCAGGTGCACAAGTGTTCAATCCCACATACAATATGTAGCAGTACGCCCAACTGTGAACATTTTTAAAATATGTACTTCGAATGTATTTACAAAATGCATGGTACTGGATTTGAATTCATATATATATATATTACAAAGTTTTAGCTGATTTGAAATAACAAGCTGTGACATTGCAAGCACAATCTGAACCTCTTGTAAATTTATTTTTTGTCTTAAAGTTTTTTTCAGCTTTTATACAAGTTTTTATTCTCTCTCCAAGTATTATCAACTTCCCAATTACAAAATAATCTAAAGTTTGTAGGCTCCGTTATTTTCTTCAGTGCATTATTAAATGCCTCAGCCATAACTGATATAAATTTTGTTTAAAAAGATAGACAGAAATAAGCATATGTTTTATTAGAACATATAAAACACATAGAAATGTGATAAATAAAATGAATGTTTGTTTGTATGTTTGTTTGTATGTTTGTTTGTTTGTTCTAAAGCAGGATTTTAATATTATAATAAATATCAAAGTTAAAGTTATTAATTATGTATTTTAAAATTATTTTAATATTTAAATATAACTTAAATAAATAAAAACATCTAAATAATTAATTGTTGGTTATTGTTGAATAAAAATGTCTCAGTAAAAATCAAAGAAGTTGCACTAATAACGGTTTTTGTAAATAATGCTTTTTAAATTTGTTTTAAGTCATTGTTGTCAAAAGTATAAAGCCTTCTATTATAACTGTAATAAGAACACCTGCATAACTTCATATATTTAAATGAATGTAAAATAAACTCTGATAGGATTTTAAACAATTAATTTTCTTATTTAACAAATCAAATAAAACCTTATATCTAAATAACTATTAACCAATAGAATTTAAAAATAGCATCATGTGATGTAATAATGGTCTTAAAATTATAAAAGAATTACACTAATCATTCTGCATACAACTTTCAACAAATATAGTAGCAATAAGAGCTCTCAAGATTAAATGTAATATTTAATATAAGAAGATTGATTCAAGAAAAGAAAATAATTTATTTTTATTAACAGTGAAGAATATTACCACCTACATATATAATACACTATATATTTTTTTTATTCATAAATGATTTCATTAACAATAAATGAGAATAAATAAAGTTATGTCATGATCATTATTAAATATTCGCGCACATTTTAAAAATTTGTTCACTTTTTTAATGTTATGCGCATATGCTAATAATTTTAATAAATTCTGTTAGATAGTGCGCAACTGGGAATCACAAAGAGGTACGACTTTATAAATCATTCCTCCTAGCCTCCTAGAGTCGGTTTTACCAACAGAGGTAACTGCATTACGCCACTGTAAACTATGCATTATCCATGGGGAAAACTGGCGTAATACAGTTACCTCTGTTGGTGAAACCAACCCCTTAAGAAGAAGATTAACGCTGGACTCAATGTAGCTGTTTGTCATGGTATGGAGTTCCTCGGCAGTTTCTTAGATTTCTGCACATATGGCAGAATGATCACTATAGTTTATCTACGTACGAGTTATTAATGAATTATGATAAACGAAATGTGGGCATGGTAAATTATCCAATTATTTCTCAAATTTAAGAATTTTGTATTAATAGAGAGAGTTAGACACTAGAATTCAATATCACATCTTTTATACTAGAAAATCCTAAATGACTATGTCAACTGAAGAGTACTGGATATTATGTTATATATGATTTAAAAGCATCCCGTGGCCCTGCTATTACTGGATTCATTCTATACACAATTTTTGGGTTCGGTTTTAAGTTCGTGCCTTGAAATCGATATATAACGGACGGTCTTGCGATAAACCCGGTGTCAAAGAAAAGTAAATATTAGGTGTTAGTTGTGGGCTAATTGTCAGTCGTGCAATGCCGACAACCACACCGTCATTAAAGAAAGTCTTGCAGAAAACTAGAAACCTCAAGGTATGCAGTAAAACCACCGCAAATTTGCACGTCCCTTGCGCAACCCCTGTGCTCTGTATTTATTGGACCCTGACCCCGGGTAGTATAAACTCCCCGGCAATGCTCCTAACATTAGCAAGACAAATACCGGGAAACGCTAAGGTTCAAAGAGTCCCCAAAATCATTTGACCATCATAATAACCCTACCATACCACCTTTGCTTAATATGAATTTGTGAGTAACATTATGTTTTGAATCAATTATTAAGGTTGTTTCGGACGTGGTGCCACATAGAGATAAAACCTAGTTAGATAAGGCCCTAGAAGTTCCTTAGCCTTACAACCGGTTGATAAACTCACGTTCATGCGTGTTAATCACGGATAATAATGATCATGCAGCAAGTACAGGGGTGACGTGCGGTCAGCATGTCTCATAACCCAGCCATTATAGCTGTTTTTTTCAACTTGGAGTAATTATTTATTCTAGCTACTAAATTCTTTGTGATGCTGGAGGAGTACAGGTGCCGTACTGGTCAAATCCAAAGAAAAACTATCTTCTCCATGCGGACTCAAAACCTGTGCAAGTCCCATAGCTCTGATCCAGGGTATCATGCCTTTAACCGCTCGGCCACAGCGCGAGAACAGGAGTACATCACCACTCCCAGCCGATAGAAACCCTCTTCTCATAGTCACGTATAGTCTCTCTGTTTACAATGTAATCACTATAATAATAACGAATAACAAACATGAACGTCGACAAGTAGCGATAGATATATATTCTCATTAAGAGATTTTAAATGATCATTTATACATTTTTATTTAAACTCGAGAAAGCTGACTTCTTCATATGAATTTTGTGTTCTGTTTTTTTAAATATACAAGAATAATATTTGATTAAGTTGTTTTATTAGTTTCTGAAGTTCTTAATCGATTATCTTAGCCTAAGGAGAAGATTTCTCCATTCATCAAATTGGGCTGATTCTAAAGTCAATGTAACATAATAAGGTACATGTTTGAATATATTCCATTCGATAGAAGAATATGGTCTGATACAAATATATTTATGAATGCAAATTTTAAATCAGTGAATATCACCTGATATGTCTGGATTATTTTCTTGGGTAGTATAATTTATATATATTCCCCATCAATTGATCAATTGGTTTCACTGTTCATTCCTTTTCTTCTTCATTGAACATTATAATGGTAGGTGGTATTAAGATTACAGTTTTATACCTTCTTATTTCTACAATATTTGTTGTTAATTTGCCCTTATTAATATAAATTATCCTATCAAAATATTTATCCTCTACAAAATGTATTAGAGAGAAAACACATGTGCACATTTGAGAGTCTAGTGTGTTCTCTCCAAGTGCATAAGTGTCCAATCCCACATACAATATGTAGCAGTACGCCCAACTGTGTACATTTTTAGAATATGTAGCTCCAAAATATTTTCAAAATCCATATTGTACTAGATTTAAATTCATATATATATATATATATATATATATATATTACAAATATATATTATATTTAAATTCACATATATATATTACAAAGTTTTTAGCATGATTTGATGTGAAAAGCTATCACATTCTTGCAAGCACAGTCTGTACCTCTTGTAAAAGTATTTTTTCTTCAATTTTTTTTCAATTTTTATTCTTCTTTTTTTCATTTTTTTCCAAGCATGATCAACGTCCCAAGTACAAAATAATGTAAAGTTTGTAGGCTCCGTTATTTTCACCGTGCATTAAAAAAATGCCTCGACCATATCTGACATAAAGTTTGTTGAAAAATATACAAAGATATGATTCATGTGTTTTATTAGAACATATAATTCACATAGAAATCTTTGATATAAATCTTCCAGCACCAATGAGTTTTAAGTTCTAATCGATGAGTACTGTCTAAACACATGCCATTACAAAATTGGTAAAAAAATTAACTTTTGGCTGCCATTCGTGATAGTTAAACAAAAACAACATTTAAAAATTTCATATTCCGCAGCTGTCGTCTCGAGGTAGCGTGCTGCATTGTCACGCAGCGGGCCCGGGCTCGATCACCGGTCGGGCCAGTTTTTCTGGGTGCGGTTTTTATCGGGATGTTTCCTTACCTGTAAGACAAATGTCAGGAAAACTTTAAGGCCCAAACGGTCTCTGAGATCTAATGTTCATCATCATCATCATCATCCTTCACCGGTGTAGAAAGCAATGGGAAGCTACCACACCTACAATTCCCTAACAAAGCTACAACGTATAGCATGGAAATGCTATGATTGCAGTGAAAGACCTGCCCTCGGGCAGAATTACTATGGATGGATATTTGGGATGTGTTACATATAGTTGACCTTGAGGCTTGTAGAATATTACACTATAACTTTCATTTATAAACGAATGGATACTAATGACATTAATATGTCCAATACCTGGAAAAACAATGAAGTTAAAACATATTTGAATGTTATTTACATCCACTCTAGTTATTAAGTCATACCTTTGTAGGCCTGTTTGAACATTCACAAAATTCCTTACCTTATATAAAATGTCATCAAAAGGTATTATCATTGATATGTTACGTGCTATAATAGCTTGTTCCTGTGTTGTCAAATTCAAGTGGCACAATTCGGTTCATGACCTACATTAGTTCCAATATACACAAATGACACTTTTCCATTTTCAAAAGTAATCACAGTCGTACACGAGTAGCAAGTTTTGCCAATCTTTTTTTTGATCCTTGGATATCCAAACTTCTTTCAGTTTGTCTCCTTCCTTTATAGATGCCACTAGCTAATAACCGACGCGCGCTGCTACGCATAAATAAATGAAATGTGTTTTATGTTTAGTTGAATAAGTAAGAAGAAGAGCATTTTATATCGTAATTATTTTTAGATACCCCGTTCTGATTACCCAGCGTTGCACGGAATCTACTTATCACGATCTTCTTGATATCGATGAGCTGAATGATAAAAAAGGTTACTATGAGTTATCCGTAAAAGAATACCCGCTGTGCGCTGCTACTCTTGCCCGGGAATCTAGTCATCCCGATCTTCTTGGCATCAATGAGTTGAAAGATAAAAATGATTATTATGACAATGGTTACTATCTGTAAAGGATAGACATAAGCTCTCGCGGATTTTTTGTAGATTTGTTTTAGATATACAATTCTGTGTACATTTATTTGGTGTGTATGTTATGGTTTAGTCAGCGTAAGCCATTTAAGCTTCCAAAAATTTCTGAAAATCGTGTTTTTCACTACAAAGGGGGATTTTTAGGGGTGAAGGTGTTGAGTATTACCTTTCTCTTATAGCCTAAAACCTTCTCAGGAAACTACTGAACATTTTTTAAAACGTTCCCATCACAATCGGATGAACGGTATGGCAGCCCATAAAGGACAAACAGACAGTCGTTCGTTTTTATATATGTAGATTACGATAACAATATAAAATATGTGATTTTTTATTAGTAGTTCTTTTGATACATATACAGTAAAACTTGTTTAATCCGGATCGTGAATAATACGGAAATCTGTCCACTGTGAACAAATTTATTGGTCCCGGCAAAATAATAGTAATTTTACATGTATTTATTTTCCACAAAATGAAATCTGCCAACGCGGAAACGGAAATATATTTCTACACAATTCTTGAACAAAACTATAAAGCGGAAAGACAGAGAAATAAATTAGATTCCACTTCATTATATTCCCGTTAGGCCAAAAAAATAATAAAGAATGATTCTTGCCGCCGGGTGAATTAGAGATTCTACCTGTGCCTGAAGTTTTATTTCGGTCTCACTGCACATCCGTTATGCGAAATACCGATACCTGTCTTACAAATAATCATTGTACTGTATAATCTTAAATTAATTGAATTTCTGAGACCGATCTTTCACGGGTAGCGTTTTGAATTTACGGAATAAAGATGGCTAAAACATGCCTATCATTGTCATTAAACGAAAAAGTGGAAGTGATTGAAGATAAATCTCCAAATTTCCGACCGATGCTCTAAAGTCAAGCTCTAGCTGTTGCTAAATCCACAGGGAATAACGATTTCAAGGCATCTTTAGGTTGGCTGGGCAGTTTTAAAACACGACACTATGTAGTGTGGGATGAAATTTGGGGGGGGGGGGAATCAAAGGATGTGGACGTAAGTGTAGTTAGTGACGGAAACCGAAACTGCGTACTTAAATTTCAGAATACGCGCCCAAGAGACATTTTTAACGCTGAGAAAACGGCACTGTTTTTTTTCGCGCGTTATCATCGAAGTCGCTCATACATACTATACAGTAAAAGCTCCTTATTCGCGGGGATATGTTCCGCAAATATGCCGCGAATACAGAATGGTAATTTGTATGGGTATATAGGTGATACGTTCCGAGGTTACAGAATAAAAAAATATAAAAATGAAATCAATTAATGAGAGGTTTTGAACAATATCTATTAATTATTACTGTCAGTTTTAGGCAAGGACTTAAAGAACTTAGTCATTTTTCCCTGTTTTGCCGCTTTTAAAAGGTATTTGATATTCAGCTGTGAATTCTCAATAGAATTACTTATTTTGTCTTCGGATTTGTTGATTCATTAACCTTGGGAGTGATATAGGCGCTAACGACTCGCCAACGCGTATAAACGGTCAAACATTTATATTTTTACTTTATGCGGCAACACTGATTTTTTTCTTCGGTAGTAATTTTTCATTCCTTTTACTCTACATTATAAACTGGGAACAAAGCACAAGGGATACGTGTTATTCAATCAAAATTATTGCAATGACAAGTTGAAACAATAATATACCGATCGTGGCGATGGAGGCATTTATCAAAATACATATCGGCACGTAAAATACAACCGCTTTTAACAACGAACTTTAGGATTAGTGTCAATAAGGTTTCTTTTGTGTTTATACTTATTTGTCCATTTGGTTTAAATCACTATTTGTAAAGGCCGCCTTGGCGTCTGCCTGCAGTTAAAAAAACTGCTGATGGTTAATAATCCTTCTAATATACCGACTGGATCCGCGAATAAAGACATTTTTAACCGCGAATGCAGGAACTGTGTCGCAAGTTTTTAACCCGCGAATAATGAAACTGCGAATAAAGGAGCTTTTACTGTACTTCACTTTTCAAAGGCAGCGGAACTACAATTAATCCAAGATCCGTAAAAGACATATCACGGTACTCTATAATCTAAGATTATTAATAAGTTTTATTTTTTTATAATGAGGAATTTTGTCTAATGTGGAAAAAAAATGATCCCATGCGATTCCGCTTTGAGCAAGTTTTACTGTATACATAAACTACAGCTTTTTTTGCACCAAAAAAAAAAGCTTTATTTGTTCAAAACCTATGGTTCTCTTGTTTAATATCAAAGTTAGAGTTGCACGAATCATGATTTTTTTTGTTAACTGACCATTTGAATTTTCAATACTAATATTCTGAAGCAATTGGCTTAGCCTTGTGTTTTTTCAAAATTATCTTTACGGTCATATGAAAAACTATAAAGAACACATGTAAAAATCTTGCTCTCCGCATAATGAGTTTTAAGCATATGCCTCTTTAGATAATTATTACGGCTGAAGTTTACTTACACAATCAAAATGTTTAACTTGAAGTCTGTTTTTAAGTTATGCTCATTTTGTATAATTTTATTTAATTCACTTATCAGATTATAGTTTTCTACATTCATCTTCATAAGACTGCCAAATGACCTAATTTGGCTTGCAATTTTAGAGCGGTAAGATTCCATTCCACCGCCTTGTTATATTGTTATATATTATTATATATATATATATATATATATATATAATTTGTTGTTCCAACAAATTGTGTTCTTGGCTGGGATGTAGATGAGATAACTTCTCATTCATAAATAACATCAACAGTAAAGGGGTATAAATAAATATTTATATCTTGATCATTTTTAAATATTCGCGCAATTTTTAAATATTTGTTCACTTTTTTAACGATATGCGAATATGCTAATAATTCAAATAAATTCTATTAGATAGTGCGAAACAGCGAAAGACAAAGCGGTACGATTTCATAATTCCTTCCTCCTACCTCCTAAAGAAGTGGATTAACGCTAGACTCGACAAAGCTCTTTGTCATGGTATGTAGTTGCTTAGCAGTTTCTTAGATTTGTCCACAGATGGTAGAGATGTCACTATAGTTTATCAAAGTATGAGTTATTAATTAATTATGATAAATAAAACGTAGGTGTTGTAAATTATTCAGGCATTTATCAAATAAGTATTTTGTATTCATAGAGAGAGTTAGGCACTTGAATTCAATACCATAGCATTTATACTTGGCAAATCCTAAATGATTGTGTCAACTGAAGTGTACTGGATATTATTTTATGTATGATTTAAAACATTTCTTGGGGGCGTAGATTTTTATATTGGTAGATTTTAATATAATTTTTTGATTCGATTTTAGGTTCGTGCCTTAAAATCGATATATAACTGAAAATCTTGAGATAAATCGAGCTTGCAAGTAAAATAAACATCAGGTGTTTACTGTTGATAAAACGTTAGCAGTGCACGGTTGACAACCACGCTGTTATTTCGCAAAGTTTGTGGAGAAATGTGGAAGCCTGAAGGTCTGCAGTAGAACTACTGCAAATTTGCACGTCCTTTGCGCAACTTCGCTACTCTACATTTATTGGGTCCGTCCCTGACTTCAGCTGGTACAAACTGCCCGGAATTGCTCATATCATCAAGACAAATACCGATAATCTCTAATGCTTAAAGAGTTCCCAAATATCATTTGACCATTATAATCATCCTACCATATTCACTTTGCTTAATATGAATTTGTGAATGAACAGTATGTTTTGAATAAATTACTTATACTGTTTTGGAGGTGACCCAACACAGAGTTAAAACCGCATTAGATAAGGCCCTAGAAGCTCCTTAGCTACCAACCGGTTGATAACATCATCTCCATACGTGTTAATCACAGGGAACAATGATCATGCAGCAAGTACAGTGTGATTATAAAGTCCCAGTACATTTTAAAGAAATCGCTTACATATCGTATTTCTGTTACAGCCATTCCAAAGATACAAATATGTTCACCATTGAAGAGCGTATAGAGATTGTTGCTGCGCGTTTAAGAGGCCAGTCGTACGAAGAAGTTAGAGACAGATTCCAAAGGAAACCCTCACGGGAGACGTGTATCTTGATATGTTGCAACTTTTCTTACAGCCACAGTTACAGCAAGATGGTATCATTGATACAGTGGTGTTGTAACAAGATGGAGCACCACCACACTTTGCTCTGGCTATATGCGGGTATCTCAATGACAGGTTTCCCAAAAGGTGGATTGGAAGGGCATCTCCTCGTATCTGGGCACCTCGTTCGCCAGACCTCGCACCCCTGGACTTTTTTGTTTGGGGGTTCATCAAGTAATAGGTGTACAGAACCAAGTTTCCTAATCTGCAAGTGCTGAAAGAACGCATACGCCAAGCGAGTGAAATGATTACAGAGGATATGTTGGTGCATGTTTTCCGGGCGACGGTGCGTCGTTGGGAAACATGTTTTGAGATTGATGGAGGTTATGTTGAACACTAACTTGATACTAGAAACTATCTTATAATTTTTGTTTTGTTTGCGCTACGTTATCCACAAAATGTACTGGGACTTTATAATCACACTGTATACGGATGACATGTGATCAGCATGTCTGATACACCAGCCGTCAACTTGGAGTCATTATTTATTGTACCTACAAAAATGCCTTATGATGACGGAGAAGTACCGGTGCCATACTTGTAAATTCCCAAGAAAAAATGTCTTCTCCATGCGGACTCGAAACCTGTGCACGTCCCGTAGCTCTGCTCCAGGGAATCATGCCTTAAACCGCTCGGCTACGATGCGAGACATGTGAATTTGCACATTGTAAAAATTTCATTACGGTTAAGAGTATTTATAAATATTGTTCTTAGGAAAAATTGTGGACTAAAAAAAGGTGAACAAACAGGCGAATGGAGACGACATTCATAACGGTGAACTATTTGATATTTGTATGAAACCAGATAATCATAATAAAACAGTTAAGTCTCGTAGACAACGATGGGTAGGACATGTGACACGAATGGGAAATGAAAGAGGGGCGTGGAAGTTTTTCATAAGAAAACCAGAGGGATAATGCCCAGATAGTAGATCAAGAAAGAGATGGGAGAATAACATTATCCATGATTTGAAGGAGATGGATTATACAAGAGATGTTTGGAAAACATTAGCTAATATTAGGGATGTATGGAGAGCTTACTTCCGCGCAGCATGAAGCTAAGGGTTCGAAAATGCCAGTGAGTTAGTTAGTTATGCTCCCAAACACGTCGTTTACGAGTTCTGCAAATTGCCTAAAGTGCTCGCTCATAAGGTTCGGATGTTAAATTAAAAACAATTGAACATAAGATATATTTTATTGAAAGGCATATTGTAACAGTTTACAATGTGTATTCAAACAGCATGCCCTCTGCCTTATTACAGTTTGATACCTTCGCAACATCAACCAACCAACTCTGTCGAGCGTAACAAGATTATGTTTAAAATTCTGAAGCACATAATCGATTCGGATAATCGGCTGACTTCTGGTGGTAACAGGGAATTCATATGCTCTACATTTGACATACTAAAAAAAGGGTTTAATTCTTCATGGGAAATCAGACAATATAAGAACAATTAAATCTCATAGCCTGCAATTTGTCACAAAAGGAAAAGAAATAGGAGCATTGTGGATACTCTTGTAAGGAAGCTAGAAGGAAAACATCCAATAGGTAGGCCAAGGATGAGGTGGGATATTAGCAATAACAAGGGTCCCTTTCATTAAGTAACTCAGGGAACCACTTTAGTACAGTCCTTTCGACAGATATCATTATATTCCAGGACTTCCCTATTCTTGTTAGATCGAACAATATCTTCTTCTTCTTCTTCTTCTTCTTTCACGGTTTAGGCTTATCACTAGCCTGTCCCGGCTCCAAATTGCTGCTGTTTCCATCTTTTCTTTGGTCTTCCCAAACTTCTTCTTCCTCGAGGTGAATAGCTGTATGCTGCTTTTAACAGTATCGCTTTCAAATACTATGACTCACGTCTCTCCAAAATCAGATCTGGCACCTTCAGGATTCCAGTCAAGGGCATATATTTAAATCAGTGGCACTATCGAACTCCGAGGTTCATAGCCGCGTGGACATATTTTATCGATACATCCCTATCCTGAACTAATGATTATAAATTATTATTTTCCTCTGAACTCATTATTGACCTACCTACTTTTCCTTCTTGTATTTATACCAGAAGTTTAATGTCCTGGCATTCCATGTTCCTAGAATATGTCCCATGTTTAAGCCTTTCTCATGTATCCTCTAAAGTAGTCTTCTTCGCCCGAGATCCGAATAATGGACTATTTTATGTCCGAATGTCTTTTACCCTCGTTGAATCCATGTCTGCGTTTCTCGACTGTTATATTTTTGCGGTGAAAGATCGTCACTCTTTCCACCAAGGTACCCCTTTCAATCTGGCTACTTCTCTTGATCTGTAAGGCATGGGTGATTATTTTGGCAGCAATGCTACCAGTAATCGAGGACATATATGGGACTTAATGGATTGTAGCGCATGTGGCTGGACACTGCTATTAATATATATATATATATATATATATATATATATATATATATATACAGGCTGTTCGGAACTTCATATTACAAACTTCTAGGGTCGATAGATGGAACTGAGTAGACAATATTTTGAATAGGAACCCATGACCGAAAACTTACCGTTTCCGTGCTACAGCCATTAAAAGTGTCGGATTTGTCGGTGTTATTTTGCAACCGGATAGGCAGACCTTGGCTTCACGAGTTACGGTCGATGTACAAGAGATCAACGGGACGCCAGGTGTGATGAAACGAGTGCTCCGGAACATGATTCGTCAGTGCAATGTGTACAACGGCGTTAGTGGTCGTCACATCGAGCCTCTGTTGTAGTGAGCAGTTTTGTATGGGACACATCTAGTGCAGAAGACAGAAACAAATTTGTTTTTTTTTCATTGTTGGCACAAGTGTTATTGTGATCAATGAAAGTATTTTTGTTACTTTGGTGTTGTTACCATATAAATTTGACTTTCTTCTGAAATAAGTCAAACGTCAATTAGTTCTGTACCTTATGTCACACCTCATTTGACATGGTGCTCTTCTGATGTCATGTACTGCATATCCGGTTGCAAAACAATACCGACAAATCCGACACATTTTAATGACTTTAGCATGGAAACGTTACATTTCCGGACGTGGGTTCCTATTTAAAATATTGTCTACCCAGTCCCCTCTACTAGCCCTAGAAATTTGTAATACAAATTTTAGAACACTCTGTATAGCGTATAGGCTATTATATGCCTATGTGTTTCCCGCTAATGGTCTCGAGGTAGCGTGCTGCCTTTTTTTATCTGGTGGAGTTAAGACTTCACCAGAGTTAAATTATACATATAATAATAATTATAATTATGAATTATCTACATGTTGATTAATGATACATAATAAATATAGGCTACACAATGTAGAGTTGGCAAAGAAAAAAGAATAATAGTAATAGCAATAATAATAATAATAATAATAATAATAATAATAATAATAGTAATAATAATAATACTATAATAACCTATAATTTAAGTAATTGCCTTCTCACGCAGCGGGACGGGTTCGATTCCCGTTCGGGACAAGCTCCTAGGTGAGGTTTTTTCGGGGATTTTCCTCGCCTGTAAGATAAATATCAGGAAGCTTAGGGCGCAACGGTCCCCGAAAATCATCCGGCCAACGTTATCATCATCATTATCATTTCACCGGTGTGGAAACAACGGGAAGCTACAACATCTATAATTTCCTAGTAAAGCTGTGAAGCTTAGTATGACATTTTATAAAATATTTTTTGTGCCTCATTCTTGTTTGTAATTATTGTTCCTAGGTATTTGAATTCAGTCACCTCCTCAAAATCTCTCTAATTTGACATTAGCTGTACATGCATATATAAAGAATTTCTAAGTGTGACCACAAAACTTGCTCAAAGCGGAATCACATGGGACCATTTGTTTCCACATTTGACAAAATTCCGCATTATAAAACATTTAAACTTATTAATAATATTAGGTCACCGCTGTGGTCTCGAGGTAGCGTGCTGCCTTGTCATGCAGCGGGCCCGGGTTCGATCCCCGGTCGGGGCAGTTTTTCTGGGTGAGGTTTTTTATCGGGGTTTTTCCTCACCTGTAAGGAAAATGTCAGGAAAACTTTAAGGCCCAAACGGTCCCCGAAATCATATGGCCATCATCATCATCCTTCACCGGTGTGGAAAGCAACGGGAAGCTACCACACCTACAATTCCCTAGTAAAGCTGCAAAGAATAGCATGAAAATGCTTTCATTGCAGTGAAAGACCTGCTCTCGGGCAGAATTACTATGAATGGAATGGAATAATATTACTATAGAGTACCTATGTGTCTTTTTATGTACTTTGGATTAATTATAGTTCCGCTGCCGTTGAAAAGTCAAGTAAAGTACGTATGAGCGACTTCGACGGTAAAAAACAGTCCCATTTCGTCAGCGTTAAAAAAAATGTCTTTTAGGCACGTATCCTGAAATTCAAGTATGCAGTTTCGCTTTTCGCTCACTAACTACACTTTCGTCCACCTTATTTGATTCCCCACAAACATTCCACACTACATTGTGTCGTCTTTTAAAACTACCTAGCCAACCTGAAGATTCCTTAAAATCGTTATTCCCTTAGGGATTTAATAAGAGCTAGAGCTTGACTTTGGAGCATCGATCCGGAAATTTTTGGAGATTTATCCTCAATCACTTTCTCTTTTTCGCTTAATGATAATGATACATACGTTTCAGCCATTTTAGTCCGTAAATTCAGAATGCTACTTGTGAAAGATCGGTCTCAGAACTTAACTAATTTACGATTTTACAGCGCAATTGTTATTTGCAAGACAGGTATCTGTGTTTCGCATGGCGGGTGTGCAATGAGGCCGAATCTATACAGGTAGAATCTATACAGTTAAAAGCTTCTTATTCGCGGGGGATATGATCCACAAATATGCCGCGAATACAGAAACCGCGAATATGAATTGCTAATTTGTATGGGTATATAGGGAATACGTTCCAAGATTAAAGAATAAAATAAAAATTATCAAAATAAAATAAATTAATGAGAGATTTTGAACAATTTCTATTAATTATTAATTACTGTCAGATTTAGACAAGGACTTAAAAAACTTAGTAATTATTTACTGTTTTGCCGCTTTTAAAAGGTATTTCAATTAAGATTGATATTCAGCTGTGAATTCTGCGATATAATTCCTTATTTTGTCTTCGGATTTCTTGATTCATTGACATTGAAACAGCGCCATATAGACGCAAACGGTCAATCATTTTTATTTTTACTTTAAGCGGCAACACTATTTTTTCTTTCTCTTCGGTACTAATTATTTTTCTTTCCTTTTACTCGACATTATAAACTGGGAACAAGTACAAGAGACACGTGTTATTCAATCAAAATTACTGCAACGAACAAGTTGAAACAATAATATACCGTACGTGGTGATGGAGGCATTTATCAAAGTACATATTGGCATGTGAAATACAACTGCTTTTAACAATGAACTTTAGTGCCAGTGACATAGGTTTGTTTTGTTTTGTCATTTATTTTATCAATTTGGTTTGAATCACTATTTGTAAAAGCCATCTTGGTACCTGCCTTCAGTAAAAAAAATAATAAAAAAAACCTGCTGGTGGTTATAAATAAACAAATAAAAAAAATATATATATATAATTTCCGCGTTGGACAGATTCCGTTTTATGCAAAATAAATACACGTAAAATTACTATTATTTCTCCGGGACCAATAAATTTGTTCACATTTGACAGATTCCCGCATTATTCACGTTCCGGATTAAAAAGTTTTACTCTATTTAGTTTTATTTATGTTTACTTCCAGTCCCAATGCCTTAGTGTTACTCAATAGAGTGTTCATATTGGCCGTTAATATCTCCTCGTTATCGCCTAATTTTATACCATCAGCATAAACTAACAACTTAAATAAAACTATTGAGTTGTAGGTCTTCTTTAGCCTCTGAAGTGTTATGGTTTATTCTAGCGCGTAATTGAATAGTAGAAGAGATAGTGCATCTTCCCATTGTGAATTTCAAAGATATTTGAAAACTATTTTCTTTACACGTACCATACACTCTGTGCCATTTAGACCATTACAATAAGTCTGACTAGCTTTTTAGGAGTTCCGAATTCCAGCAGGGCTCTATAGTCCTATAACTTCTCCCTCTTAAATGAGTCGTGTGCATTTTTAAGCCTACGTATAGGACCTACTTGATGTATAGTGCCATTATATTCTCATTATATTTATTTTCTAAAATTTGCCTTATACTAAAAATGTGATCTATTGTAGATCTATTTTCTTCTAAGTCCACATTGACGATCAATTCTTTACATTCATCTAGAAGAGCCTCTCTCCAAAATCATACTAAGCAACTGACGTATTTTGCCCATTAATTTTCCTCCCTAATTTTATCAATTCTTCTGGAATTCCATCCGAACCTGATGCAATCATGAATCGTAGATCCCGCCTTTTAAACTTTTAAATTTTAATTGTTTTGTTTGTTAGGTTATTTAATTATTATTTTTCTAATAACGTCGCCGTCTCCGCCACAACGGTCCTCCTAAAAGAACTGTCAATCATTGCATGCCGAAACCTACCTTGAAATTTCTCCAAGCAGTATTCTGTTGTTTAATAACTAGAGCCTGGATTTGTATGCAAAATAAAGTACTAAATATGCTTGCAAATATGTAGAAAATATGCACCCTAAATATGCAAAAAACAGATTGTAATAAATCAAATGAGATGCTTTGTGGACAATGTTGGCTAATTCCTGGCTGTTACAGTAGATACGGTAGGTGTTCACGAGGTTTTCTTGAGTGAAGCTCCTTCGTCTGACAGTAAAAGAAGGGTTATACAATGAAAATGTCCTTTCTACATCACATGATGCCACAGGTGCATGAGAAAAACACAACAGTTCTTCTTCGGTACATTCCTCTTCTGTTACAGTTTTTTCACTATCACCAGAGAGCATTTTACTAATTCGACAAATTCTAATGTAGCCAAGATTTTTATTTAATACTTCACTAAGCTTATGAAATGCTATTTTAGTAGTACCGTAATATTATTTCTCAAGGCCCACGGGTATTCCCCTCTTACACAGATGTAAATATACACGTTACGCTTATATCCAATAGATTGCAGATACTTTATTAATTAAAATAATATATTAATAATAATTAATTAATTACTAGTGATTAGCTGAAGGGAAAATTATAATTTAATACCACATTTAGGAGTAAAATATGCATTTATGCATTAAAAATGTAAAATAAGCATTTTCCCCCGGAATATGCATTCCTATACATTAACAAATACCGCTCAAATTATCTATGAAGGGACCACTTAACATGTAAATCATTTCCGCATACTTTTTAATGCGTAAAACAAAAGATGCATTTCGCGTACAAATCCAGGCTCTAACAATAACTTACAATATCTTATATCCTTAATTTTCCACCAAAATTTAGAATTTTACTCTAGATATATTTTGTAAATCTGTAAAGTATTTGGGATTTTTGTAGGGTAATGTGTAAGATTCGGAAAATGACCAGCCTCATGGGCTAGTGGTCGGCGTTTCTGACTACTGTTCATGAGGTCCCGGGTTCGATTCCCGGTAAAACCATAGGAATTTTTCCTTAAAGGGATTTATTCATGTGGTTGCCCAAGTCTGGAATTTAGGTTAAGTTTAGGTTAAGAACTCTTCTGGCGCTTCATTATCATTTATCACCCATCATATCATCGGAGTAACGTAACTCCGCCTTCTATGCGCCCCAACTTCAGAAGTGGGTTACAATTAAGCCAATGCCAGGAGAGAACACCAGAAATTGAATAAAAAAAATATTCGAAAAATTGTCATTAATTCAGCTAAATGAGCTGATTTAGTGAACGGCTATTGTTCCGGTATTCCGGATGAAATTTTAAATCGTCAGGTCAGGGTTTATAAACAATTATCAATAATCGATTGTTATCGCAACAATCTATAAGAAAGGAGATTCCGAAAACAACAACTACAGGGACATCTCATTACATTCAACTTCACAGCTCATAGAATCATTTAAGCCCCCTCCCATGTGGAACATCGGAGGTAACATCCAGCCATTATATTACATTACATTATTATTATTATTATTATTATTATTATTATTATTATTATTATTATTATTATTATTATTATTATTATTTGTTAAAGCAGTGGGAAGATCGAGGATTCGATTCCCGATGGGGTCTAAATCTTCTGGCGGCACTATGGCTCTAGGGTCTACTCAGCCTTTTATGTAAATGAACACCAGTCATATGTTGTGGGTGTAACGTAGGGCTGACATACCGGCTGATATCTCATGCCGAATTTCCGAATTTATAGGAAGATTGGAGCATTAACCTCCTACTGTTCCAAGGGGTTCCTAAAGGTGTTATGGGATCACTTTACCTTACATTATTATATGTGTATGTTTTTATAAGGGACATAACTGTTGTTCACTCCTATACTAAAATGGCCTAATTATTCTGTTTTTAAGAAAGTAAGTTGAATTTACCAGAGATGCCTTGGCATTCATCGACAACGGTATGTAAATTGCTCAACTTCCTTCCCTAGGGAAGAAAAGTAATTTACTTAATAATGTAAAAATGTTACCTACTTCAAATGCTATTGAGTAATACAATACAATTCCATTGTATCACACTTGTTTCTCACTTTGATAATTCAAATTTATAGTGATTGAACAGTTATAATTATTAACATTAGCCACAAAATTTGGTGATTTTCATTAGTACTTTTCTTATTTATTTTAATATGTTTCTCTACTTTTGTAACTCATCTTTTCATATATATTTTTCGACTTTTCCAGGTAATATAAAATTAACCGCGGCATTCGCCGCTTCCTCTATATCACGATTAATCATATCTGCAATTGAGGAGATGAATGTAATATGGGCACAATTAAAAAATATACGTTTTGAGATATTAGCAGTTGATATATAACTAAGTGCATAGCATTGTTGTTTATTTTAATTCATACAATCAGCTGCTAAACCTGCTGTAATCGAGATATCCAAACGAAACTTTTCAGGCTGACCAACTACAAAATATCGAGTCCAAAAAGGTATTGAACGGAAAAGGGGAAAAACATAAGTTATGCCTATATTCCATTCAACTCCTCAATTAATATGCAGTCTGAAACTGTTATTTAAAATGTCTGCCACTAATTCAAACAACAGTAAACAATTGCAGTTGTTTTATCAACATTCCCTTGCTATCAAACAATTGAACTCTTCAAACCAAGATATAAATTTACACGAAATATAAGAATTAAACATAATTATTTTTGTGCTATTATGCGTTTTGTCGTACTTACAGCAATGGCTACCATGGTTAAAATTTCAACTTCCTACATTTCGGGGTTGACAACCTAAATAACTATACTGTAATAAAAATAAATGTACTGTAAAACACGCGTGTGGGAAGTAAAAATAAATAATAGTTTTAAAAAACGAAAACAACACGTTTTATTAGAAAACCGAACCAAAAAAATGAAAAATAATTTTACTTTCCAACACGCTTGGGATAAATAATTTTACTATCAAAAGCGTGGGGTGCTCTATATCAATCAATATATTTGATAATAAACAGATATTGGTAAAAGTAAAGTCTCTAAGAAGAAAATGTAAAAATCATAAAAAGCATCCCACGCTTTTGATGATAAAATTATTTATCCCAAGCATGTTGGAAATTAAAATTATTTTTCATTTTTTTAGTTCGGTTTTCTAATAAAGCGTGTTGTTTTAGTTTTTTAAAACTATTATTTATTTATTTATTTATTTATTAGTTTTAATATTTTACAGAATAAGATAAAAATGTAAATATCTTTAAATTCGATTCTATTGTAGTATGAGCTGAATGTAATACTCTTCTAAAAACCTCCCAGCCGGTTTTGAACCAGCGACCTATGGATTACAAAAATTATATACCACTAGAGTTCACCGCTCTACCAACAGAGCTCTTATAACGATTGACTAAAAGTCGACAGTCCGCAACCTATTATACCAGTTTTCATTTTTTTGATTTTCTGATGATTCTGGCCAGGATTCTAGAAACAAAATATGAAATTATTATATTGTCACGGGTCTTATACAAGTATACAAAGTTTCAAGTCGATCCAATGTTTCTAAGTGGGTGAAAATCGTGTTCAAAAATTCCGTAACGTAGATACAAAGACACATTTTTTTTGATTTTCTGATTATTCTGGCCAGGATTTTAGAAACAAAATATGAAATTATTATATTGTCACGGGTCTTTTACAAGTATGCAAAGTTTCAAGTCGATCCAATGATTTTAAGTGGGTGAAAATCGCGTTAAAAGATTCAGTTACATAGATACAGGTCAAGCTAATATAAAGCGTGTAAAAATATCCAAATATATACGTTATACGAAACAAATCACTGCATTTTAAACGAACTGAACTTTAATTGAAACAATATACTATAAATGCATACTTGCCGCCATGTTATCACTAAATTGGTCTCACGGCCTCCTGTTGTTTCAACTAATAATCATTGGCCATACTGTTAACGTTAGTCAATTGTTTATAATGAACGCAAATATTTCCAACAAAAATGTTATTATTCTACTATTATTTATTATCTTGAAAACACCATCGCGCAAAAAAAAATGTACAACGCACGTTTGTGAAGTGTTTTATAGAATCTCAGTAATTAAAAACTTTGCTATCGCTCGGGTTTTAAACTTTTTCCTCGATTCTGTAAAAACCAGTTCCGAACCTCGCATCGTAATATACTATAGTATAGGAGTGAACAAAATGATATAGGACCTACGCAATTCGGGAAGTAAGTACATTACTTGTCTCGAACTTATTTGTTAGCCCTCGCTAAAACTCTCACTCAAACACGTCTTAGACTAGTAATTCCCTTGTTGCGTACATAAATATTGTAATAAATTAAAAATGAAACCCCTGTAAATGTTATATATTTTTAACCAATAAATACTGGGAATGTTATAAATTGTTTAACCAATAAACACTGGGAAATATAATTAGAAATTCGTAAATGATGTTATGAAATGGAGAGCTGGAAGCATTTCTCAATAGTCAATAAGGATAGAAGTAATGACTTACCATCACCTTGACTGAGTATGTTGGTGATGACAGCTAGTATTACAAGCACCACGATGACAGTGATTCCATAGACCACGCTGCGTTTGCACTGCATGTTGGAAGTGACCGCCACTACCAGACACTGGGGCGTGAAGCAGTCTCTTATCCATTGCCCGCCTCCTGCCCTGCACACGCGCGGCCAGCCACATGTCTTCAATGAATATACATTAGTAAATTTAGAAATATCTTTTCTTCTCTTACACAACTCCCCTTTCTCGCAATTGCTTTTATTCTCTCAACTATACTCAATCTGTCCACCGCTGTGGTCTCGAGGTAGCGTGCTGACTTGTCACGCAGCGGGCCCGGGTTCGATCCCCGATCGGGGCAGTTTTACTGGGTGAGGTTTTTATTGGGGTTTTTCCTCACCTGTAAGACAAATGTCAGGAAAACTTTAATGCCCAAACGGTCCCCGAAATCATATGGCCATCATCATCATCCTTATCATTATCATCATCATCACCATCATCCTTCACCGGTGTGGAAAGCAACGGAAAACTACCACACCTACACAATTCCCTAGTAAATCTGCAAGCATAGCATGAAAATGCTATGATTGCAGTGAAGGACCTGCCTTCGGGCAGAATTACTATGGATGGATGGATACTCAACCGCACCCCCTCCAATTTTATCAAGGAGATTGAAATGGACAGATCATGGAGACAATAAATACTATATGTTTTCAAAATGTTCATTTGTAAACTCACAGGGAAAATACCTTCAAATACCTAGGAACAATAATTAACTCACTGGCTCTATCGAACCCGTAGGTTCATGGCCGCGCGGACATAAGCTCTCCGTACATCCCTATCCTGAGCTAATGTTTTCTAATCATCCCTGTATAATCTGTTTCCCTCAAATCATGGATAATGTTATTCTCCCACCTCATTCTGGGTCTACCAACTGCGCGTTTTCCTTCTAGTTTTCCTACAAGAAGCTTCATTCCCCATTAGTGCCACATGTCCTGCCCATTGTAGTTTACGAGACTGAACTGTTATTATATCTAGCTTCCTATACCTATTATGTAGCTCCTATTATGTAGTTTTCTCCATTCTCCCGTCTTCTGTTCATCTAGGAAGAATAATTATAAACAGCAATGAGGCGTACAAAGAAATGAAACATATGCTCAATAATAATTACCGAAATGCATGCTATTACGCATTACAAGAACTCTTGTCATCCCAACATCTATAAAAAAACTTAAACTAAAAATACATAAAACTGTTATTCACCCAGTTACATTAAATGGATGCGAACGTGGACTCTTACTTTAAGGGAGGAGAAAAAATTACAAGAATTTTGAGAATAAAGTTCTTAGGAAAAAAAGAGAGATGCACAGACAGGTGAATGGAGAAGACTGATATAATAGTGAGCTACATGATCTTTATAGGAAACCAGATGGAATAAGAACAGTCATGTCTCGTAGAATGAGATGACCAGGACATGAGACACGAATGGGGAATGAAAGAGAGACATTCAATCTAATTGTAGGAAAACCAGAAGGAAAGCTATGAGTTGGTAGACCAAGAATGAGGCGGGGAGAACAACGTTAACCAGGATTTGAAGGAATACAATTACACAGGTGATGATTGGAAGACGTTGGTTTAGGATAGGGATGTATGGAGAGCTTATGTTCGAGGGTTCGATAGTTTAAAGACTAATTTTATCACCTTTGAGGACTCTTGACGTTCCAACTCCTTTTAAAAAGTGTTAAACTGAAAATATATTATAAAACTGCTATTCTACCAGTTATATTATATGGATGCGAAACATGGACTCTTACTTTAAGGGAGGAAAGGAGATTACGAGTATTTGAGAATAAAGTTCTTAGGAAAAATTTTGGACCAAAGAGAGGTGAACAGATAGGTGAATGGAGAAGACTACATAACAGTAAGCTACATGATCTTTATAGGAAGCCAGATATAATGAGAACAGTTGAGTATCGCAGACTGCGATGGGCAGGACATGTGGCACGAATGGGGAATGAAAGACGTGCATGGAAGCTTCTTGTAGGAACACCAGATGGAAAACGCCCAGTTGGTAAACCAAGAATGAGGTGGGAGAATAACATTAACCATGATTTGAGGGAAGTACATCATCATCATCAACAACAAGGATTAGGCCCAATGGCCTGTTCCGATCTCATTATAGGTCGAATTGGTCCTTCCATCTCTTCAATGGTCTTCCCAACGTTCTTCTCCCTTTTGGTTTATAATTATACATTCTTCTTGGTATACGCTGTTCATTCATTCGTAATACGTGGTGAAGATAAGCATTTTGGTAATGTTATTCTTTTACAGAGATTAAATATATTAAGTTCTGTTCTTATATCTTCGTTTTTCTCTTTATCGGTCCTTTGGTATCCTGCTATTGCTCTCAACATCTTCATTTCAGCAGCCTCTATTTGTTTACTATCTGCCTTTGTTAATGTCCAGGTTTCACATCCATATATAAGAGATGGAACTGCCAATACTTTGTAAAACTTCAAAATAGTTTATTTTCTAGTCTTATTCAATAAAGTGCGTTTAATTGTGCCACATAGATAATTGAATCGTTGTATTTTAGTGTGTTTATCGAATTTTCTGTCATTGCCTAAATGACAACCCAAATAATTAAAATTCTGAACTTGGTCTATAATTACATTGATTATCACTATTTTTGTTCTTATTGCACATTTTCCTTTCAGAGCTAATATTTTTGTTTTAGATGTAGATATTCTTAAATTGTGGGAAGTACATTATACAGGAAATGATTGGAAAACATTAGCTCAGGATAAGGGTGTATGGAGAGCTTATGTCCGCGTGGCCATGAACCTATGGGTTCGATGGTGCCAGTGAGCTAGTTAGTTGAGGTAACTATTTAAATTAATTGATCAACATAACTTGAGCTAAAAGAAGCCGTGTCCGAAATATACTGGAGAACATTCCTGTATCCTATATGACTTAACAAAGTGAAGAATGATCTCTTCCTATTAGGAGAACCCAAGACACCAGCCGCGCTGGTCTACTGGCCGAGGGTTGAGTTTCAAATCCAGCCAGAGTCGATGAATTTTAAGATGGAAAATCCTAGATACAAGTCATATGGAAAGGATTTTTACCCGTGGGTCCCGAGTCTGAAGAATTTCAGGCTCGTAAAATAGCCTCAAGTCTAAATTAGTGCCTCTGAGCAAAATTTAACCGACCTTCGTCATCAAAGTAATACCTTAGTTGTACTGATGTATCTTTGGAGCGGTGTGCTGACTACATGTCATTCATTGACGTCTGTAGAGAAATAAGTATAACTAAATAGGCTTTATCGAAAAACTCCCACTAGGGGAGCACCGTTGTCTCCACGATGTAAAGGATATATATATATATATATATATATATATATATATATATATATATATATCCTATATACACACTAGCTAATATCTGTCGTCTAAACAAATGAACTATTAAAGGTTAATTATTTGTATGATATACGCTGAGACGAACCAAACACGGCGGTTGCTAGTCAGTTTTTAATTTCGGATTTCAGATAAACCTCCACGTCTAATTGTCGGACTTCGCTCATTTTTTATAATACCTACCTCGGTTTATTTTAATAGGATATACTGAGTTTCATTGTTGAAACATCGAAAATTGTGACCGCTAGAGCAATTTTTAAATTTTCACTTAGGTGAACTCCTACAACTAATGGTTTTAGAAAGTCCAATTGTGAATCTAAACCAGCGTGTGTCCAACCTTTTTTGGGAAAGGGTCACTGTCGTTAAGATGAATTCGTTTGCGGGCCACATGATCCGATTTTTTTACCGTATTAAATAGGATCTAAGATAAACCAATTAATTTAAATATATAGTAGTTAATATATTATGTTATTTTATTAAAATATTGATCATATATTGGTTATTTTTAAAATTAAATACTTTTTTCATTTATAATCTAATTCTAAAATCTAAATTGAACAATATAAATAAAGTATTATTAACCCTTACATATTTAATATAAATTTTAGTTTAAAATTTAAATAAAATTGTTATATTAAATAATTAATTTTTTACCTGTCAATGCGACACCTGGCACTGGCTTTTCATGAATAAGGTATCCAAATCTGGTTTCATTGATGTTGTAGCAACTGGAAGTGAACTCTCCAGGTGATTCGCGTTCTCGTTGTTCACTTCACATGTTTTATCCTGGAGAACACTTTTTTTTGCATATGTATGTGTCACCAAAAAGTAATGCGAAACGAAGTGCATGCCTATTAATGGCCGGATATGTTTTTCTGGGGAAGTAGTCGCAATAGAATTGTAGTAAGAGGACATTGTTAAACTTATTCTGATCTGGCGCACATTAAAAATCAACGCACTCCATTTGCAGATCCTCGGGGACCTCGTCTATTTTAATGGAAAAAAAAAACAGATTGAAGCTTACAACATTGTCCTTGAAGTCTTGAAATCTAACGGACAATTCGTTTCTTAATTCTGATATAATTTCTGCGAACTTTTGAGAATATTGATTATTACACTTTTGTTGGGCTGGGAAATGCACAAAGTTTATGTTTTTTTTTATTTGTGATTCTCAAAGTCGCAATTTTGTTTGAAAGGCCTTTACGTGATCAAACATACTAGTGATCAATTTGCCTTTATCTTGGAGACTTGAATTAAGTTATTTCAGTTGTGTTGTTATATCTACCAGAAAGGCAAAATCACACATTCATTCCGCGTCTTTAAATTCAACAATAGGTTTGCCCTTATCCTCCATAAATGTTTGCATTTCGTTTATTGAGATCAAACACTCGCTTCAACATTTTGCCACGGCTCAGCCATCTTATTTCAGTATAATAAACAATATCTTCTAATTCTAAATGAAGATTTTTCAAGAAATTTTGAAATTCTCCATGTCGCAAACCACGTGAACGAATGAAATTCACTACTTTTAAAACGACTTTCAAAACTCTATCTAAATTTTAATTAATTAATTAATTTTTTTAAGTATTGATAAAATATGTGCCAGCAGTCGCGGTTATACATGGAATATAAGTAAATATTTTTAGTTAGTAGTTAATCTTTTAGCTGGAGATTTAAAAGGTAAATTTTTGGGTGAAATTTAAATTTTAATCTATTTCTAATTATTTTTGGTGAGGCTATGAAATCTAATTAATAAACTAGGATTAGATACCCTATTATTTATGAATTAAAAAATTTATGCTGGAGTGGGATTTAGCACAAAGGTTTTCTTGCTGTATTAAGCAATGATATTGCATTACAGAAATGTTTACTATTTTAGATGCCTCTGCTTGCAGTAATTTAACTAACCCTTCTCGTTTTCCTGCAAATGTAGGAGCTCCGTCAGTTGTTACACAAGGCAGATTAGTATATTTCAAGCAAAGCCGATTCAAGGTTTCGGTGACACGCCCCATTAAATCATTGGCTTTAGTGGTGCCTTAAAGAGGGACAAGAGCAGCTCATTCTTCTGTAATATTAACAACATCTTTATGAACTCCCCTTAAGAACATTGCTAATTCGGCAGTATTGCTAGCATCACTGCTCTCATAGTGCCAGAGAATGGAACTGGAAATTTGTGGCTCGGTATTTTAAAGTTCTCTCTATATTGGACGCTAATTCGTCAATACGGCGAGCTACAGTCTATTGCCGCGACTAGCTTCATTTTGCAAACTGCTCGTTCTTGTCAGTGCATATAATATCAGCAACACTCCCAATCACTCTTTAACAAACTCGCCATCAGAATATGGTGTAGATTCTTTTGCAATAATTTCTGCTATGGAGAATAATGCACGGAGACTTCATGGTGACGCGCGGTAGGTAGAATCATAAATAAAAATGTGGGCTTGGTGTTTCTTAAAACGGATGTGATTTCTCCGTATTTTGAGTAAGAGGTTGAGTAGAATGAACTTCGCAAACACATGTGTTGGGAACAGAAAAAGTCTTGCTCTTTCACGTTTATCTTATGCCAGAGAGAATTGCTTACTTCATAAATTAGGTATATTAGACTTACAATTACCGAGTGCGATGTGATAGAGCAAATATTGTTGCGGGCGCATGCGATGGGATCGAGGGCCGCGGATTGGAAACACCTGATCTAAACCATCCATGGACCCACTCAAACACACACAAAAAAATCATCAAAATAGGTCCAGTCGTTTAGGAGGAGTTCAGTGCGTCATTAGAAATTTCATGAAAAGCGCGAAGTATGAAACAGCGAAAAATACAGTTAACTGTGGATTTATTTACTTCCAAAGTTTGACTCACATAAGGAAGTATGGATGTTGTACAACTAAAATACGTGTTCTAGATTTGAAGGAAAAAAGTTACGTACCTAGTTATTTCTCTTGTACCCTATATTTATAATTATATAGGCCTATATATATATATATATATATATATATATATAGATATAGATATAATATATATATATATATTAGGTCCACCGCTGTGGTCTCGAGATAGCGTGCTGCCTTGTCACGCAGCGGGCCCGGGTTCGATACCGGGTCGGGGCAGTTTTTTCTGGTGAGGTTTTTATCGGGTTTTTTTCTCACCTAAGACAAATGTCAGGAAAACTTTAAGGCCCAAACGGTCCCCGAAATCATATGGCCATCGTCATCCTTCACCGGTGTGGAAAGCAACGGGAAGATACCACACCTACAATTCCCTAGTAAAGCTGCAAGCATAGCATGAAAATGCTTTGATTGCAGTTGAAGGACCTGCCCTCGGGCAGAAATTACTATGGATGGATATATATTATATTAATTATATTATATTTATTATATTATATTATTATTATATTATATTATTTATATTATATTAATTATATTATATTTATTATATTATATTATATTATATATATTATATATGTTATATTATAGTTATTATATTATGTTTTGTTATTGTTATGTTATGTTTGTTATGTTATGTTATGTTATGTATAGTGTGTATGTTTATGTTATGTTATGTTATGTTATGTTATGTTATGTTATGTTATGTTATGTTATGTTATGTATGTTATGTATGTTTATGTTATGTTATGTTATGTATGTTTGTTATGTTATGTATGTTATGTTATGTTATGTTATGTTATGTTATGTTATGTTATGTTATGTTATGTTATGTTATGTTATGTTATGTTATGTATGTTATGTTATGTTATGTTATGTTATGTTATGTTATGTTTGGTTATGTTATGTTATGTTATGTTATGTTATGTTATGTTATGTTATGTTATGTTATGTTATGTTATGTTATGTTATGTTATGTTATGTGATGTTATTGTTATGTTATGTTAGTGTTATGTTATGTTATGTTATGTTATATTATGTTATGTTATTGTTATGTTATTATGTTATATTATGATTATATTATATTATATTAGATATATTATATTATATGTATATATAGTATATATAATTATAGTTAGTATGATATGTTATATTATATTATATTAATTATGTTATATTATATTATATTATATTATATTATATTATATTATATTATATTATATTATATTATATTATATTATATTATATTATATATATTATATTATATTATATTATATTGCAGATTTTCGACGGATATAAGTATGATTAAGAAAGTTTTCTTGGGCTTTCCGCGTCATGGATTCAAGGTCGGTCTCTGGCCACTGATTCCGACGTTTCGACATGATCCCACACATGCCATTATCATTCCTTTCTTAATTATATATATATATATATATATATAGGCCTATACCAAGACAGAGATCTATGGAGGATTTTCGTGAATAAGACCAAAAAGAGGCTCACAAAAGCTTTTGATTGATTAATATTAAAACATGAAGTTTTAACACGAGCTCTCTAAATATAAACTACAATCACAAGTAAAACACACGCGCCTTTCTGTAAAAGATAAATGAATAAAATAAAAATAAATATTATCGAATTGTGCATAATCCTCAACCCTGCTCTGTGAACAGAGAAGAGATCTCTTATTCGTGACATAAGAAGAATCTCAAGTACGTAAAGTAGTGGATAATCCGAGCCTTATTTGCTTCTCTTTGAACGTGTCTCCATGTTGAATTTTACAACATCCGCTTGCAGATTGCTTGTAAATAAGATGATTCATTTTACTAACAATCGTCTTGATTATTTATGAATTAGAACACTTGTTCACAATATAAATTGCTTTATTTCAATAGTTAGTTTTACTTAATATTACTATATTATATGTGCTCCAATTTTGCCTACATTAGTTCAAATTTACATGTTTACTGCATCTAATTGTGTTATTCAGTGTGTAATAAAAATCAGAGATGGATTTCTTAGGCGCTGCTGTAAGATGGGAGCTGTAGGATAAATAATACAAATATGATAATAATAATAATAATAATAATAATAATAATAATAATAATAATAATAATAATCTCGAAGGAAAGGAAGACACTATTTTAGATTATATTAAAACGAAGCAATTAAGATGGTACGGACATGTCCAGCGAATGTAAGAGAATCGGCTATCAAAATGTGTTTTGGAATGGAAACCTGAAGGAAGACGAGGCAGAGAAAGACCAAAAACCTCCTGGAGTCAGGGAATATATTTATACATGAAGGAGAAACATCTACAACCAGGACCGACAAAATTGGTTATTAGGAATCGGATGATGTCAAAGACACTAATCAACCAATGATCTATCCAATAATAATAATAATAATAATAACAATAATAATAATAATAATAAGTTTTATTTATATACAGATTTTCAATGTTTACACATCTTTCTGTGCCTAAAGTTTTATTTTCCTTTTGCACTCATCCTTATCCATTCATTCCATGTTCTCTATTTCTCTTGCTCTCATTCCATTTCTTAGTTCTTGCAGCCACGAGTTTCCAGGCCTTCCTTTATTTCTTCTTCCAGGTGGACATCATTTCAATATAATAATAATAATAATAATAATAATAATAATACATAATACATAATAAATGAAGGTAGAGCAATAACAGCAATGATTAATGGAGTCTTATGGAACAGACATATAACCAGAAAAAAATTAATTACAAATGTATAATTCAATAGTGAGAAGTACTGTCACATAATGTAGCTGAAGTTTGGAAATTCAACAAAAACTTATGTCGATGTAAATGTATTTCTTGAGGAGAGCCGCAAGATGTTCAAAATTAGAAAAAATAAGAAATGCTGTCATACGAGAAAAAATGAATATTAGACATTGAATAGTATTTGAAGAGAAAAATTATACGCTCAGACCGGGACTTGAACCCGGGACCCTTGGTTCTCTAGACCAAGTGCTCTACCAACTGAGCTACCTGAGCAAGTACCGATCTAAACGCAAATCTTTCTCTATATACATTGTAATTCCCGTCCACCAAATGCTGTGAAGCCATGCTTCTATCTTGCAAATGGCGCTCCTTTATTAAGAAGACATATTTGGGAATTATACATTACAGCCAGTACGGCTTTTTCCAAGTTTTTATTATTGATTTCGTACATCTCAATGATGGATAAATCATATTTGAAGAGAAAAATTATACGCTCAGACCGGGACTTGAACCCGGGACCCTTGGTTCTCTAGACAAGTGCTCTACCAACTGAGCTACCTGAGCAAGTACGATCTAAACGCAAATCTTTCTCTATATACATTGTAATTCCCGTCCACCAAATGCTGTGAAGCCATGCTTCTATCTTGAAAATGGCGGCTCCTTATTAAGAAGACATATTTGGTAATTATACATTACAGCCAGTACGGCTTTTTCCAAGTTTTTATTATTGATTTCGTACATCTCAATGATGGATAAATCATATTTGAAGAGAAAAATTATACGCTCAGACCGGGACTTGAACCCGGGACCCTTGGTTCTCTAGACCAAGTGCTCTACCAACTGAGCTACCTGAGCAAGTACCGATCTAAACGCAAATCTTTCTCTATATACATTGTGATTCCCGTCCACCAAATGCTGTGAAGCCATGCTTCTATCTTGCAAATGGCGGCTCCTTTATTAAGAAGACATATTGGGAATTATACATTACAGCCAGTACGGCTTTTTCCAAGTTTTTATTATTGATTTCGTACATCTCAATGATGGATAAATCATATTTGAAGAGAAAAATTATACGCTCAGACCGGGACTTGAACCCGGGACCCTTGGTTCTCTAGACCAAGTGCTCTACCAAACTGAGCTACCTGAGCAAGTACCGATCTAAACGCAAATCTTTCTCTATATACATTGTAATTCCCGTCCACCAAATGCTGTGAAGCCATGCTTCTATCTTGAAAATGGCGGCTCCTTTATAAGAAGACATATTTGGGAATTATACACTACAGCCAGTACGGCTTTTTCCAATTATTTATTATTGATTTCGTACATCTCAATGATGGATAAATCATATTTGAAGAGAAAAATTATACGCTCAGACCGGGACTTGAACCCGGGACCCTTGGTTCTCTAGACCAAGTGCTCACCAACTGAGCTACCTGAGCAAGTACCGATCTAAACGCAAATCTTTCTCTATATACATTGTAATTCCCGTCCACCAAATGCTGTGAAGCCATGCTTCTATCTTGCAAATGGCGGCTCCTTTATTAAGAAGACATATTTGGGAATTATACATTACAGCCAGTACGGCTTTTTCCAAGTTTTTATTATTGATTTCGTACATCGTATATAGAGAAAGATTTGCGTTTAGATCGGTACTTGCTCAGGTAGCTCAGTTGGTAGAGCACTTGGTCTAGAGAACCAAGGGTCCCGGGTTCAAGTCCCGGTCTGAGCGTATAATTTTTCTCTTCAAATATGATTTATCCATCATTGAGATGTACGAAATCAATAATAAAAACTTGGAAAAAGCCGTACTGGCTGTAATGTATAATTCCCAAATATGTCTTCTTAATAAAGGAGCCGCCATTTGCAAGATAGAAGCATGGCTTCACAGCATTTGGTGGACGGGAATTACAATGTATATAGAGAAAGATTTGCGTTTAGATCGGTACTTGCTCAGGTAGCTCAGTTGGTAGAGCACTTGGTCTAGAGAACCAAGGGTCCCGGTTTCAAGTCCCGGTCTGAGCGTATAATTTTTCTCTTCAAATATGATTTATCCATCATTGAGATGTACGAAATAAATAATAAAAACTTGGAAAAAGCCGTACTGGCTGTAATGTATAATTCCCAAATATGTCTTCTTAATAAAGGAGCCGCCATTTGCAAGATAGAAGCATGGCTTCACAGCATTTGGTGGACGGGAATTACAATGTATATAGAGAAAGATTTGCGTTTAGATCGGTACTTGCTCAGGTAGCTCAGTTGGTAGAGCACTTGGTCTAGAGAACCAAGGGTCCCGGGTTCAAGTCCCGGTCTGAGCGTATAATTTTTCTCTTCAAATACGTATGATTTATCCATCATTGAGATGTACGAAATCAACAATAAAAAATTGAATAGTAGATTATATAAGATATAAGCAATTAAATTGGTATGGGCATGTACGACGAATGCAAGAAGAAAAGTTACCCAGGAAATCATTGTAATGGTGTCCACCTGGAAGAAGAAGGAAAGGAAGACCTCGAAACTCGTGGATGCAAGAAATAAAAACTCGAATGAGAGCAGGGGACTGGAGGACATGGAAAGGGTGGATAGAAGGGATGGATGGAGAAGAAAAATAAAACTTTAGGCAAAGAAGATGTGTAAACATTAAAATGCTGTATACAAATAAATATAATAATAATAATAATAATAAATATAATAATAATATTAGTAATAGTAATAGTTCTTCTGTTGTTAAATGGACAATTTTCTTGATACCTTGCAACTCGGACACAATGTATAAATGAGAATCATAGTTAAAGCAACTGTAAATAAGATCATCATCATCATGAACTTATTTATGTTTAAGTCGTTTGAGCTTGTTCCTATGAGATCTCAAGATGTTGGTCAGTCCATCTTAATATTTTGGTCTTCCTTTATCTCGAAGTTCCTTAGGTTGATACTACAATGCTAATTTAGAAAAACGAGATGGGTCAATTCTTTGGACATGTTGTAACCAATATTGTTTTGATAATTCTGAATTTCTTCTACTGCATTTGAACTTTTAATTTATCGCGTATATCTTTCTTTGCTTGTTAATTTTTGTATATTTGATCCTCTGTAAATAACATCAAATAAAAAATTAAACGAAGATAAACTTATTACAAAACATGCCATGTAATAAAATGTGAATACAGTATTTCAAATTTGTTTTCTTTCTAAACGTGTACTTGAATTAATACTAAGAAAACGTCGTAAAATGTAATTTTAGATTATTACCGGTTCTTCATATTACAAGAGTAATAAAATGGATGGTCTCAATAGACCAACGTATAATAATATATCTGAATGAACATTCCCAGACAAATATTCTCTTTATCCTTGACCTAGATAACCAATTTAATTTTATCTCAATACAAATAACCAACTTAATTTTATGTGAATACTTTTGTTCATTGAGATAGGTCAAGATTGAGTGATCTAAGAATATTATTACTTTACAGTCGTGAATCTTCAAAAAGACACGTTCTTGTAGCTACTTAAAGAAAACTGAATTCTAAGAAAACTTTATGTGTTTATATATTCATAGAAGAAAACGCCAACAATAATAAATATGCTTTCGATCGTAAAATATAAGAAAAATGAATTGTGTATTTCTCGAATTTATTGCAAAATATTGTTGTTATATAGAAATAAAACTGGCATGGGTCTAGCATTGAAATTTCGTTACCAGGAATTTGTCTTTAACAAAATGAAATATTTGCTCCTAGGTACAGTGAGTGATGCCCCTGCCTGAGAAATAACGGCTAGAGGAACTGACATAATAATCGCGTGACACCCGTATACTGGATGGACGATCTATTACAATACAATATTATGATTAACACGTGTGGATGCGAGGCCAGCAGCTGCCTGACAAGCCAAAGGACCTTCTAGGCATATCGAGCCGTGGAGTTTGGAATCTAATTTTCTTATTTCGTAAGTAATCCATATCCACTGTTAATAACTTCGATCTTAAATTGGATCGCATTCTGCAGAAAGAAACCAAGCCACATTGATAACTAAACTGAGAAAAATGCAATTGAAATTAAATATCAGTAAAAAATTCACAAATAAAATTAAAAATTTACTTACAGTATTACTTCAACTAACAGAATATCAAACAGCTTCTATTTTACGAGAAATTCAAACAATTTTAATTCCGAGATTTTACACATTTGTGTTGTTTTGTTTCTGCAGAAAAAGAAATGTGGCATTTTCTGTTAGTGTTTTCTTATTTGGTCCATAGATGGTATAAGAATGCGGATGATGGGTTGGATCTTATTTGCAAGACATGGAACAATAATATAGCGTTAACTCATATATTTGAAATTTGAGGATTGGTTAATTTTTGTAGAATGTGGTCCAATTATAAATCAAGTTCTGTTTTACCTCTCCATAAATCACTATACAGTATTTTAATCCATAGATTTGTACGTAGCTATATGAATTTTAGTTTCTACAAAAAATAGTTTTGTCCCATAGTATTATATTTAATATTAATTTTCTAATCTTCCTATATTTATCTTATACGGCATTAAATAACAAAACCGTCTTCTTTAACATCCTTATCAATTTTGACCCTTAAATTTTCAAATTCGCCGCATCCTTTAATGAAACATTTTCCATCTCGTGAGCTGGAGACGAAGCAACTGGTCTCACAAGGGCAATATCAACCATTGAATCATGCCGAAACCTACCTTGAAAGTTCTTCCAGAGAAACGTTGTTATGTAAAAAGACTGTGTCCAAAAATATCTGCCGTTTTTAACTGCAAGGCACTAAAATCCAGCGCCAAATGTCTCATTTAAAATATAGAGAAGTAATACATCTGAATTGGTAGATTGGATAACCCTCACTACCTGCCGTCCATGCAGGGTCCCGCCTCCCATCACTCCGCTTTTACTCAAGCAGGGGGTCCATCTGTTCCGTACAGTGTGTTGCCATTGCTGAATTCTGGCTTCGATTTCTGTGGCTTGCAGTTAAAAACGGCAGATAATTGTTTGGACACGGCCTTAGTACATCACAACGCTTCTCTGGAAGAAATTTTAAGGAAGGTTTTGGCATGCAGTGGTTAACAGTTCCCTTGTAAATCGGACTCTTAAAAAAAGTTAATGCTCAGGGTTTTATGCATCTACTTTTAAGCTACTTGACCATCGAAAAAAAATATATATGTAGGTCTAATTCTAAAAAGAAAAAGAAAATACAGAAGGTTGAATTTAACGATAAACTAATAATATTTTCAAAAATAAATTTAAACTAAAAATATATAAAACTGTTATTCTTCCAGTTATATCATATGGATGAAAAACATGGACACTTACTTTAAGGAAGTAAAATATTGAAATGAGTACCTGATTCATCAGTCGTCCTCAACTAAAATAAACTTCTGTTTAAAAACTTCGTGAAATAATTAAAACATGCAGGCCTTGTATTTAGAATTCAAATACCTAGGAACAATAATCACAAATAGGAATGAGATGCACAAAGAAATTAAACATAGGCTCAATTCTGGAAATGCATGCTATTATGCATTGCAGAGACTTTTGATGTCCCAATTCCTTTCAAAAAACGTTAAGCTGAAAATATATAAAACTATTGTTCTACCAGTTATATTATATGGGTGCGAAACATGGACTCTTACTTTAAGGGAGGAAAGGAGATTACGAGTATTTGAGAATAGGGTTCTTAGGAAGATTTTTGGACCAAAGAGAGATGAACAGACAGGTGAATGGAGAAGACTACATAACAATGAACTACATGGTCTTTATAGGAAGCCAAGATGTAATAAGAACAGTTAAGTCCCGTAGACTGCGATGGGCAGGACATGTTGCGCGTATGGGGAATGAAAGACGTGCAATGGAAACCTCTTGTAGGAAAGCCAGAGGGAAACTCCCCAGTTTGGTAGACCAAAAACTGAGGTGGTAGAACAACATTAACTATGATTTGAGGGACGTAGATTATACAGGGAATGATTGGAAATCATTAGCTCAGGATAGGGATGTATGGAGAGCTTATGTCCGTGCGGCCATGAACCTACGGGTTCGATAGTGCCAGTGAATAAGTGAGTAAGTAAGTAAGGTGCTTGTCGTTTAAAGAATAAAGTTATTAGGACTATTTAACTCATTGCCCACATGAGAGTCAAGTACCAATCACGTTTCATCCAATTATTTCTGTTTTACAACCAATCAGAGTCGTGTTTCACGAAATATTTATCAGTGTTAAATTTACCATATTAAAGAAAGCTCCTCCTCCTTTTTAATATTCTGAACAGGTCTGACCATTATTTTGCAGTGACTGAGCCCGTGAGAAATACGGATACCAGATTGTGTATATAGTGCATGGATGTCAACACATAGCGCTTGCAGGAGTTAATATAAAAACATTTGTAGCAATTTATTATACCACCAAAAAAAAAAAAAAAAAAAAAAAAAGAAACCACTGTTTGCACTTTCTTAAATGTATTTTTTCCCAGGTAATAATCCAGAAAAATATAATTGTCATATTTACATCATACGACATCAGAAATGAATTAATATACAGTTTGATGTGTTTAATTTTTTTTTTTTTTTTTCCACTAGAGAGCATTCTTACAATATTGCGTTCCTTTGGCAATAAATAGTATGATCTGGTTGCAGTGATAAACAAAAGAAGCAGATGAAGCGTACCTATCGTTTCTCATTTGTTTTCAAACATCGCCGTTTACATTAAATATATAAATATTTTAAAATAACTATAGTTAAATAATGATTTGTGAGTAAACAGCTTAATTTTATTCGTTAAATAGTCTTAACAAATGCCACTCTTGATTTCCAAATTCTCTAGATAAATTGGAAATCACTCGTGCCATTACTTATGAAAAATTTTGGACCAATGAGAGATAGACAGGAGATTGGAAAAGCTACGTAACAGTGAGCTACATGATCTTTATGAGAAATTAGATGTAATAAGGTCAGTTAAGTCTCGTAGACAGCGATGGGCAAAAGAGTACCCGTAATTTATATAAAATGTAAGTTTTGGAGACTTATGAAGAAAAAGAAAGTTTCTTCTTCCAAAAGGGACCTCATTTTTGGTTTACAAGATCAATATTATATTATTAAACCTACTTTAATCAATGTCCCGGGCCATATCCGAGTAGTTAAAGGCAAGACGCCTTGCGCTAGTTTGGGTCTCCATTGGGAAGAAATTTTCTCATGGAATTTTGGCCAGTATGGGACCAGTACATACCCAGCATCGTGAGGAATTTGGGTAGCTACAATAACTAGCGACTCCAGGTTGAGAAAATCAGCTATAACGGCTGGGGACCTGATATGTTGATCACAAGTCACCCTTACACTGACTGGATGATCGTTTACCTCTGTGATTAATACATGCAGATGTGAGGTCAGCAGCCGGCTGGTGGGCCAAGTGCTGTGGAGTTTATTTTAATTTTATTAATGTTAATACCATTTTATGTATATTTTTTATGTGGCACGAATAGAGAATGGAAAGGGGAATCGAAACTCCTTGCATGAAAACCAGAGGGAAAGGACTCAGTAGGTAGGCCAAGAATGAAGTGGGAGAATAATGATTTGAGGGAGGTAATTATGCAGTGGATGATTGTAATACAGCTGTGACACATGTGTGACAGCTGTTGTAGCTGATTTTTCTCAAACTGAAACAGCCACTAATTTTCGTCTTAGCTACTTAGATTCCTTATTTTGCTAATCCTATTCACTGGCGAAAATTCTTAAAGAAATTTTCTTCCCCATGCGGACTGGAACAATGCGGATAGAGAGATGTTATTTTGCGACAACACATGCTGCATGCACGACCACGGTGGGGAACTAGTAATAACATTAACTTTAAATGGTCGATCACCTTAAATGAGAGGTCAACATCTTTAACTACTTGATCAGTGGTTTGTTTTAATAAAAATGTTTGTTATAACCTATCAGTTGCTTCACTTGGCATCAACTTCGGACAATGTAAACACTTTATGTAAATCTGCTGCACAGTAGGGTACAGACAATGAAAATAATCACTTACGAACAGACAAATGATTATTTGTTTCCACCTGACAGTTAAAATTCACACTTTCATGAAATGTGTTACAATTTAAATGTTCAATGAAAGAAAAATATATTATTCTTACGAAATCAGCTGCTTACTCATAGCAGTACTTCACAATTCTAACTGTTCGTGACCCAGAATAGAGAAATAGGCTATTATATATATAGAAATACTTTACAACATGTGACGCGAAAAATGTTTCCAAGTTCCAATCATGCACCATGCTCATGCGCCAACAATCGCCAAACAGTTTACACTATGGAATCACGGGATGCAGACAACATATACACGATATTTAACGAACCTAAAAGCTAACCTAATGCAATTTAATCATTCTAACCTGTGAAAGAATGCAACGCCCAAAAATAAAATAGTAAGTTCTGAAATTCTGAAGTATATGTATACAGTTAATTAGTACATACTCATACTATGTTGGCAGCACTGGAACACGTCTTTGTCTTGTATAGAATATTGGTTAAAATCAATATGGCTGTCAAGTCTTCACGCTACGTATGTAGTTAAATATCATAGAAAAATAGTGAAATAATCGTTAGAAAAAAAATGTAAAAATCATTGCAAATGGTGGGAAATAATTTGAAAAATAAAACCCTAAGGATAAAATTTGACAGGAGTTTACGAAGGAATTGAAAAAGTCGCGTCAGAGGTTGTAAAGTTTAGCCTATATAGCATATATATGATAAAAATCTATCTACAATGGCATAACAGCTCAATGTTGGCCCTAGCCTCTCCTTTGTTAGGAGTTACTACACCAAATCAATTTAGTTACGCTTATTTCCATACAGTTGACATGAATGGTATGCAGTCAACATACCGACCCAGTGAGACACATCTAGTAGTTATTACTAGGATGATGAAGATTCGTAAATTTTGCTTAGAGGGCTCTTTATTCAGTTTGAAGTTATTTTACGAGCCTGAAAATCCTCAGACTCGGGATCCACGGCTTAAAATCCCTCCAGGTGGACTTGCTCCTTGAATTTTTCCGTCCTAAAAAATCCATAGACCCCGGCCGCGTTTGAGCCCGTAACCCTCGAGACTAGAGGCAAAATAATATAACCACTGGTCTACTATGGCCGATGTGAAACATTCTATTCTGTAGTGTTCTGTCCTAGGCCAGGTCCTTGACTGCATTCGCAATCATAGCATGTTTGCAGTTTTATTAGGGAATTATAGGTGTAGTAGTTTCCCGTTGTTTTCCACACAGTGGATGATAATGATGATGGTCATATGATGTTCGGGGACCTTTCAGGCCTCAAAGCTACCTGACATTTGTCTTACAGGTGAGGAAAACCCCCGGAAAAAAATCTCACACAGGAAGCTTGTCCCGACCGGGGATCGACAAGGCAACGCGCTTCCTCGACACTCGAGACCACAGCGGTGGACATGATAAACACATGGCTAGAATTAAAACAAGACTTAGATAGGTTTGGCATATTCTAGTAGAAGAAAGAGAGAAATATAATGTTTCGTGCTAGACTGACAGATAGCGTTAATGTGGTATATTTTCAATTTACGCATCACTTCAGAAGATGTGTATTTGTATTGAATACATAGAGGAGTGTATGTTTTAAGTGTTTTATGTATAGAGTAGGCCTAGCTGAGTTTTATGAGGAATGATGTTAAAGATAAGGGTAAAGGTGAAACCTGGTGCCCGCACAGTAGCCTAGCCCTATGAAAATCACTAAGGACCCGCCAGGCTACAGCTTCTTTAGTGTTTTGTCGGTATCAAATATGGTATATGTCATGGTCCGTTTGGTGTTGTTGGATTTTTGTTTCTCTATCTGAGTATTCCTCTAATAATGTGTTTCTGCGTTTGATGGTGAGATGTGGCAAGTCTGTGAGGTTCGGCCTTTTCTGTGTATCTTGGGTGTTTGTGTCTTTATTTCAGGAAAACTACCTTTAGGAATAAATGTATATACCGGTACCTCAATCGTTCCTCATGGAGATATGAGTGCTTCCCTAAAGGGAGTTTTTTGATCAAGGTAATTTGTTACGCTTATTTCCATACATACGTCAGCGAATGGAATAATTCTCAACGAAGGCGGCGATCTATAACAGCATCACAGAGTATATAAAAATAGAGTATAATAGTTATTAGCATATGTAAATATATAGAAATGGCTCGTCGGAGATGTTGGTTCGTTATAGATAGTAGATAAGAGACAGAGGGAATCTCGTAATTCCATTCGTTCCATTAGTGCAACGATAGCAATCTTACCCTGAGTGTTATTGAACAATTATATAAATGTGGTGTGATGGTTATCTTGTATGGCTAATATCGCACACATAGCCTTCAACTCACGAGCCGCCACTGGTGGAAATGGTACAATGTAAGGTAATTCTGTAACTTTTATATCTTCTGTTCATGAGGTATTAATGTATTCTAGTGACATTGTAGTTGATCCCAATATACTCTCAATGAGAAAGGTCATGTTACAGATATAAGAAATGTATCACAAAGAAACCGTAGTATCCGATATTTTATTTCTGTGAGAGAAGTAATTAACATTTATCTTAGAGATGATATAAACTTGTTCACTCATGCATATCTACATATGAAGAAATTAATTTCTGACATAAAGCAGGAAGTTATTTCATATGACTATTAAAATTCTATCTACAATGACGTAACAGCCCATCTTGGTCCTTAGCCTCTCCTTTGTTATGAGTTATTAGGCCAAGTTAATTTACTTATGATTATTTTCCTTCAGCTGTCATGAATGGTATGCAGTTAACGTACCTACCCAATGAGATATCTAATAGACAACTAAGGTATTACTATGATGATCAAGATCATGAAGGTCGGCAAATTTTGCTTAGAGGCCCCTTTATTCAGTCTTAAGGATCTTCAGGCTCGGGACTCATGACTTAAAGTCCCTTCCAGAGGACTTGCTCCATGGATTTTTTTTATTCTAGACACCGACTAAGTTTCAACCTGCGATCCTCAGGACCAGAGGCAAGAAAGCCGTATTTACGCGTGTATAGGTCTCACTTTTTTACCTAAAATATATGTTTAAAAATTAGGGTTCGAATTATACGAGGGCGGATCGGAAAGTAACGCACAATATTTTTTTTTTAAAGTTTAATAGTAAAAAAAAGGAAAAAAATCACAAATTAACTTACATCTTTTACCTACTTTTCGACATAGTCACCAACTTTCTCAACACATTTTTCCCATCGTGTTACCAGTTTCAATATGCCCTGTTCGTAGAAGTCCGTTTGGTTGGAGTGTAGCCATCTGCGCACTGCTGATTTCACTTCCACATCTGTCTCAAAGCGTTTGCCGGCCAGGAATTTCTTCATGGGACCAAACAGATGAAAGTCCGATGGTGCAAGATCCGGACTGTATGGTGGATGCTGGAGCACCTCCCAACCAAATTCGGCGATTTTCTGACGAACGACAGCAGCAACATGGGGGCGAGCATTGTCATGAAGAAGTTTAACGTTAATGTTGTGACGTTTGTCACGAATGGCACGACGCAACTTCACCAAAGTTTTAATGTAGGCCGCAGCATTCACAGTAGTCCCGTGTTCAGCAAAGTCCACCAATAAAACACCATGCATATCCCAGAACACTGTCACAAGCACTTTCCTGGCAGATTGAGTCACTTTGAATTTTTTCTTTATTGGGGAACCAGCATGTTTCCACTCCATTGATGCCTGCTTTGTTTCGGGCGTGTAGTGGTACGCCCACGACTCATCACCTGTGACGATTCCTTCCAGAAAGTCATGTCCTTGTGCGGTGTACCGCGTTAAGTGGTCCAAGCTTGCCATCATTCGCTGGCCCTTGTGGTCGTCTGTCAGGTTCTTAGGCACCCAGCGAGCACTAACTTTACGGAATTTCAAATTTTCATGAACAATATCGTACACCGCACCATAGGAAATGTTGAACTTCTGCGATAAGGCTCGCAGTTGCACACGCCGGTCGTTCAGAATTGCCGCCTCAATGCCTCTGACATTCTGCGGGATTGCTGCTGTTGTCGGCCGGCCGGAGCATGGCGAATCACTAAGGTTCACGCGTCCCTCTTGGAAGAATGTGCACCACCTGGAGACATTGCTACGGTCCATACAATCATCCCCATACACGCCACGCATGTCCCTGTGAATTTCACTGGGTTTATGCCCTTTGGCCCACAAAAATCGAACAACACTTCTCTGTTCCTCACAGGTGGACGACTGTAGCATGCGCGCCATCTTTGTTGCATAGTTAAAGCTTCTCTCGCAAGAGGTGCACCTGAGAAAAAAATACCATCTGTAGTGAAAACTTCAAACTATATCTCTGTGAAATTTCAACATTCTAGCTGCAATACCAAGGCAGAAAAAAATTATTGTGCGTTACTTTCCGATCCGCCCTCGTACATCAAATAACTAGATAAATGGTACATATCGGGAAGTTTCTGCTCTATTGATGTATGCCGCCGAATTACAAAGTCGTGATGCGTCATAAATCGCCTTGACCAGCTGTAACTTGCCTTAAATTCACTGCACGGGATTTCCATATTCTTAGATATCTTAAGGCCTTCGAATTGTATAATTTCGACGGATACAAATAATCCGTCTCCCCTTGTTTTCCGTACGTAATTCAGGAGAACTCTTTCCAACTGTTAACATTTCGCTTTCTTTCCGCGGAAAGATTGTCGATGTTGTGATGTGTTTTCAAGTGCATGTTTTGTTTGGATCCGCCGTCTCACATTTTTTCGTCCACATGAAACTGCTGTTCTATTTCCGTGTTCTGCTGCATTGCGCACCACTTGTAGCTTGAATCTGGAGGTATAACTTGCTGTACACCGACCCATGTTTACACACAGTGAACAGAAATGACAATGAATACCGTATCTACCAACTGACCGTCCTTTTTACCCTTGTGTTATAGCCGGCCTAAGTAGCTTTGGAATTTACAACACTGCCAGATTTAAAAATGGTCTACATCTGTCTTTTGCACTGTTTTTAGCGAAAATGTAAGACAAATGTTTTTCCCCAATTTATTATCGCAAAACTTGGATGCGGCCTATACACGCGTAAGTACGGTAACTATTGGTCCACAACTATTTAAGCTCAGTGTCTCCTATCTTCTCAATGTATGTCTATGAATCTGAAGACCAAAGTTTGTAAAATGATAATCTTCTTGTTGAACTTTATGGGTATAAAACATGGCCTCTTAAAAGTACTAACTAAAACCGAATCTTAAAGTGAATATTCAATTTGAAAAGGGATAAGCATGGAGCAATTTTCACAGTAAGAAACTCCATAATTATTTTAAATTAAATGCCTCAGGTTGTCATTTCAACATTTTCTCGTGTTCTCTCCCGGCATGGCGTATTTGTAACCAACTTCTGAAGTTGGGGCACCTGGAAAGGGGCTACGCTGCCCTGATAATATGAGTGATGATGACAGTGAGAGTCCTTAATTGTAAACTTAATGTAAGGTGAATATTAATTATGATGATTATGATGGTCATATAATGTTCGGGACTGTTTGGGCCTTAAAGTTTCCTGACATTTGTCTTACATGAGAGTAAAAACTCTGATAAAATCTCACCCAGGAAACTTGTCCCAAACGACGATTGAACCCGGGCCCGCTGTGCGACAGGGCAGCATGCTACCTCGAGACCACAGCGATGGACGTTTCATAACTGATTTAATTGCCCTAATATTGCCAGGAGATAGTCAGGTCATGTACTTAGTTTGAATGAATGTCAATGGAAATATTTTCAAAATTGTAATTGTTAAATGTTGAGAAAAAAATGATTAGGAAACTTAATAAAAACATCGAATGGGAAATAACACTAAGAAACAAATAATGTAAAGGTAAAGTGATCCCATTACACGTCTCAAGAATCCCTTGGGATAGGCCTACTAGAAAAGTTAAGGTTTCCACAATTTCAGACAATTAGTTCAAGATGTCAGCTGAATTTTCATCGCTGCATGATGGCTGCCTTTACCCACAGAACAAGTGTCTGGTACAATTTTCCACTAGAGGCTGAGTCGACTCCAAGGCTGTGGTGCCGCCAGAAGGTTTGGACCCGTTTAAAAATCCTGACCCCTTCAGAACTTGAATCCTTGACCTTCCATCTTGTAATATTGTCTTAACAACTATGCTGCGGTGAGGGACAAATTATGTAATACTGACAATTAGGAAAGTCTAGTATAGGTGGGAGGATAATATTTGAATTGATCTGGATACTGGAGAAAGGAAATTGGCTGATAACAGGAACCAATGGCGAGACTCAGTGAATGTGGCATTAAATCTATGGATTCCATTTGTTAAAGCTAGAGTACATTCCAGACGTGACGGGAATGCAAGCCAACAGGGGGATGAAGTGCAGTTCACAAGCTGCCAAACTAACTTGGACAATGAACATTGTCTGAAATTTTAATACAGGGTAAAATGATATAATATAACCAGCGAACCCAGCAGACATTGTCCTACCCAAACATTCAATTCTCGTATCATGACCAGAACATAAAAATATGTTACTTTTTTACCATAAAATTCACTAATTAAGACATAATTAAATATTATTAAATAAGTTTGCAAGGAAACTCCTCACAACCATCTGTTGTGGCTCAAGAACCAAGATTGATGTCACATTGATTTTGTGCAGAATATGTCGATAATGTAGATGACTACATGTCTGACAAAAGAATTCCTATAACTCAATCGCAGCGCCACCTACCAAGTTCAATTGTGAATCTAAACCATCCAGGAACCCACTCAAACACACACAAAAAATTTCATCAAAATCGGTCCAGTCATTTAGGCAGTTTTTAATTTTGGGTTTCAAGTAAACCTTCACATCTAATTGTCAGTTCTTGCTCATTGTTTGATAATGCCTACCTTGGTTTATTTTAATATGATATACTGAGTTTTGTTGTGAAACATAAAAAATGTGACTAATGGTTTTAGAGGGTCCAATTGCGAATCTAAACCATCGAGAGACCCAATCAGACACACAAAAAATTTCAACAAAATCGATCTAGTTGTTTAGGAGGCGTTGTTCAGTGACAAACACACATACAGAAGATCTATACGAGGGTCACTCAGAAAGTTTTCCGGCCTGACTGTACCGTTTACGATAGAAAGATAGAGGTTGTTTCACTAAGGAAGAAGCATGACCTACAAAACTCCGCGCAGGTAAACGTAGGGTCTTGGGGAAATGATCCCTATCAGCAGGCTTTGTCCGTATCTGCAAAATCATGGTTACTAGTCGTAATGAAAATATTAGCCCTGAATAGGAAATGATTATAATAACTATGTATCACGTCAAATTCCTTAAGGGCACCCGGTACTAATTTCCTTGCAATTTGGTTTAAAAATAGGACATACAAAAATAATTATTTTTTCAGCTTATTCTTAAGTTATGTGTATGAAAATTATGTCACTAATTAAACAAGTCTTCCTGAACATAATGACACGTTGGTTAACTTTTTAGACATATTTCTTTATGAGTAATTTAAAATACAAAAAAATCCATTATGTTAAAAGTATTGCCTTAGTACAATTTTTTCACAAACTACTTATCCAATTGTTTCCAAAATTATAGTTTATGTATTGTTATTGTCCATGGTTCATTTGACAATGATAAGGTTTGCTTGTGTTCAGATAAGGTTGTAATTTATTTTTAAAAAATTCAAAGACTAATTTTTTTTGTTAAAAATGTTGCATAATTTCTTGTTTTATTTCAAACACTATCAATAGCACAAAGATAAATTTAACTTATTATTAAAGAGCTCTTTGGGGCACGCTGTAGCATAGTGGTTAAGGCACTGAGCTACAAGCCGGAGGGTCAGGGTTCAAGTCCCGTTGGGGTCAGGATTTTTAAACTGACCCAAACCCTCTGGCGGCACCATGGCCCTGGGGTCGACTCAGCCTCTAACGGAAATGAGTACCAGATGCTTGTTCTGGGGGTAAAGGCGGCCGTCACGCAGGGCTGACAACCCGGCTGACATAAAGTGCCGATTGTCTAGAAAAAGTGGGAGCCTTAACCTCCTACTACCCCAAGGGCCTCCGGGCCTGTTGTGGGATCACTTTACTTTACTTTACTTTACTTTACTTTATCAAAGAGCTCTTTAAACTGCATATCCATGCCAAAAATAATTCTCCTATCTTTCATAGTTTCAGAGAAAAGTGTACCAAAATATTAAAAAACACAAGTTACGGAAAAATGCAAAAAAAAAAGTGCACATTAGGAGAACACAGAGACGCCATTTTTAAAAATCAATTTTTATGGGTTTAAATGTCCAAAATCGACTATTATTATACTAATATTACACATCGATAAAATAGACCTTACTGGATTTTTTAAGCAAAAAAAAATTTTTTTAACCCAAATAAGTACTGGGTGTCCTTAAAACTGGAAGAAAATGAGAATAAAATTATTGCAAACCAATAACTTATCAAATATTATTCATGTTAATGTTAATATTAATATTATTATTTTTAAATCAAACTCATCACTTACATTAATTATATTGGATACGAGAACTCCATTAGGCTTATAGTAAATTTCCAAACTCTAATGTAATAAAATATAAAAAAACGAAAATAATTTTGAAATAGGTAGGACATGTGGCACAAATAGGGAATGAAAGAGGTTGTAGGCTATGGAAGCTTCTTGTAGGAAAACCAGAGGGAAAACGGCCAGTTGGTAGATCAAGAATCTTACGAGGTTTTAGAAGTAAGGTGACGAAAACTAATATTTTTTAGACTGACGGTACACTATTTTGGAATTGAATGTGTATGCCTGTACGTTAGACTACCCGCAGTCAAGGGGATGATACTGGTCTTCTGCGCATCTGAGGACATGCTTCTTCCTTAGTGAAACGGCCTCTAACAGTGCCAGCAGCGTGTTGGGAGGTCCTTTGTTAGTCAGCTGACATAGTTTCTCCGCCCGCCCGCACCCCTCATCCCTTAGCAGCTGTGGGTCAAATGGTAGGGGGTGATAGGTACTCTCAGACTGCAACATGGAACCACAGCGAGAAGATTTTCGAGCAACGATTTTCTATGATTTTAAAAGTAGCTTAAACCAGGCGAAATAGCTTGAAAGGCTTATAGAAGCTTTTGGGCATCTTGCCCCTTCCAGAGCCACAGTTTCCAATTGGTTTCCAGAGTTTAAGTGGGATAGAACCCCTCTTGAAGATGAAGAGAGGAGTGGGAGGCTCGTCGATGGCAGTGACTGCGGAAAACATCGATGCTGTAGAGAAGGTGCGAGAAGACGCCCGTATGACATAAAGATATTGAGACATCCCTGATGATTGGATTGGGGAGTGTTGCAAAAATTCTGCACATCTATCTTAGGGTCAGCAACGTGTCATCTTGTTGGGTGCCACATAGACTCACTGAAGGTCAAAAGATCACTCAAGTGGAATGGTGCCGTGAAATGCTTCGTAGATTCAACTATGGGAACTCTCGCCACATTTCCAAGACCATTACAGGTGACGAGACCTGGATTTGCCAATATGATCCAGATAAAAAGCGACAGTCGTCGGTATGGGTCTTTCCTGATGATGATCGACCAGTCTAAGTGAAGAGAGCAAAAAGTATTGGGAAGAAAATGGTGCTCACTTTCTTTGTTATAGGTGGTCATGTGTCAACAATGTCACTTGAACATCAAAGGACAGTGACTGCACAGTTGTACACCACAGCTGCCACAAGTATTCCAAAAATTGTGAGAAAAGCACCCAAGAGCTGAACTGAGGGGCATCCTGTTCCACCACAACAATGCCTCTGCCCACACCGCCCATCTGACATATGATTTTCTGAGTGGGACTCCTGTGCAGCTGTTGACCCATCTTCCTTACAGTCTGGAATTGGCACCGTGAGACTTCTTTTTGTTCCTTACGGTGAAGATTCAATTGTGTGGGAAGCAGTTTTCAACACCTGAACATGTGGTTGCAGCATACTAAGGGAAGCTCTGTGCACTGGATGAAAGTGACTGGCGCCAATGCTTACAGTTGTTGTTCAGGAGGATGCAACGATGCATAGATGCTCAGGGAGAGTATTTTGAGAAGATGTAATGCTAAGTTTTATATTATCTCTAAAATGTTGCCAGTATCCAGAAAACTTTCTGAGTGACCCTTGTATATATAAAGATTATATAATTTTAAACTATGCTCATAAATGCTACTTCAATGTTCTCTTTCAAGAGAGACACATATGCATTTGTTTTTTTTTCTCCCTTATGAAATCTTCCCTCTCTCTCTTGGTGGTGCGACAGGCTTAGAAGGTCCTTGGCTTCATATCCACATGTGCTAGTGACAGAGATAGATGGTCATCTAGCCAGTTTAGGAGAGACATGTGGTCAGTATGTATCTGATCCCTCAACCATTATAGCTGGTGTTCTCAACCTGGAGCTGCTACTTATTGTATCTACCCAAATTCCTCACCATGCTGGGTGGGTACCAGTCCCATACTGGGCAAAATTCCATGAGAAAATTACTCAAACCAATGCAAGTCCCATAGTTTTGTGCCAAGGCATCTTGCTAAACCACTCAGCTACGGTGTAGGACTATGAAACCCTATCCTCACTTAAGTTTCTTAACTGGTGAATGTTCAGAACATCCTGGTTTACAATAGTCATTAATTTTAGCATTCTATGTCCAGTTATGAACATCACACTGCATAAAACTAATCTGCACTTCAGATTATTACAGTTCACTGTAATAATGCAAATCAATGACATTTGTATATGTTGTTGTTAAATAACAATGAACATTTATTTTCGATGTTTTTATTATTAATTTCATACATCTCAATGATGGATAAAATCATATTTAAAGAGAAAAATTATACGCTCAGACCGGGACTTGAACTAGAAAACCAAGGGTCCCGGGTTCAAGTCCCGGTCTGAGCGTATAATTTTTCTCTTTAAATATGAACATTTATTTTACTCAATCTATTACATCAGAAAGACAAGCGAACTACTATTAACCCTTTAGGTGCCGTGAACTGATTAGATCGGCAGATGCGATTTAACTCTCTGACACAAGAGATTTTACCAGTGGCATGCAGAGAGTTAATCATACTCCAATTAACAAATTCAGCCTGGGTAATCTTCTGTTAACTAATAAAAAATTAACACCCCAGACCATAAAAAATCTGGAATTTATCAAATTAATTGCAAAGATTGCAATAAAGTATATACAGGAAAAACAAAACGGAATTTAGACACTCGCAAAGAAGAACACTTTAGAAACATAACAAATGGTGAAATTGAAAATCAGCAATAGCAGCAAATAGTTTATTAGAGAATCATAAAATTGAAAAAGAAGCTAAACTTTTGAAACATCTATCTAAACCTTTGGAATTAAGTTTGGAAAAAGATATACATTCAAAAAAACCATACTAGAATCATGAACTTCCGAGTTTCCAAACGAACCTAATTTGATTACAAAGTTCTTCAAAAGTACACCAGATGGCAGTTTAGAAAATTACTGACATAATGAAAAATTGAGTCATGAAAACAGCTTAAGATGGGAATAATATGTTTCATCATACTGCAGTTCTGTGTTAAAGAACATAGATGTATGAGGTAAAAAGAATTCATGATTCATTTGATTCTTATGATGAATTCATACTCAACATCACATACAGGATTTGAAGAAACATACAATATAGTTATATTCATTTCAATAATTTATTTACATATAAATAACATATATATCACAAAAAGACAAATTACATGACTCTTCAATTGCCAAAATTGCTATAGTTGTTTCAAACTTAGGTTCTGCCAAATATGTAAAATATATTCTATTTAAAATTAATGTTGGGAAGTAAACATTATGAGGTAATAATCATTTAACATTTACCGACAAAAATTTTTTAATAAATTCACCTCATAAATTTCATGTTTTCGTGAGACCATGGTTTCAGACGACATCTCATCCATCATCAGTCGCAATACAGTCAAAATTCTTCGGCCGTCAACTTCTCTATTGTCAGCACAGAAGATGTTGACAAGAGAGAAGTTGAAACCATGGTCTCATGAAAAGCACAAAATTTATGAGGTGAGTTTTTCAAAACATTTTCTCCAATAGATGTTAAATGTAAAATACATATTTTAGATCATTAATTCTGTGATTAAGAAGGAAATAAGTTTTTTAGGTATAATATCACAAGTTTTAGGGATAATAAGAAATCTGCATATTTATAACTTGAAAGAATCAGAGTCTTGGGTTAATTATTTTTCCACAGTGCCCAGAAAGCTTGGGAAATTACCATGGTGCACTTAACAACTTATTCTCTACAATCACAGAATTATACAAGTTCAAATTATATTTCCATACATATTAAATTTATCACTTTTTACTAAAAGAAAAATTTTATTTGAAGAGAAAAAGACATAGGAAAAGACATTGGGTTCAAATCCTGATTCAGGCATATATTTTTCTCTTCAAATCAAATTACATTTATTAGAATTTTTGTGTATGAAATTAATAAGTTGTTGATATAAACTATTAAATAAAAAGTTAGATAAAAATATATATCCTTTGAATGACCTCATCAGCAGGTAAAGGATTTTTATGAACTAAAAGCGAAGATTACAGAGAGTATGTATTATTCAACTGTTTGAATGTGAAACCAATGTGAAAATACAGTCATAACTTTTACTGCACATTATACTATGTTGCAAATAGTCTTAACATTTTTGTGTCCTTAAAGTGGGAGAATACCAATATTAAAAAAGTCCTTTTTTAGAATCTCTATTTATGCAACACGACTTTAGTCGACAATGCCTATATCATAGACTAAGAGAAGATACGAAAGTAAGCAGTTTTGCATACATGCCACAAGCAATGCTAGTGTAGAATTAACCTGCTGTAGTACTACCAATAATATGAAATTCAGCAACATCTGGTGGTAAAATTATGAATTAATAGATATAATACAAATAGTTACCTCCTAAGTTCTCTAGGAAGCAAAAAAAATCTTTTTCCTTCCCCGTATAAAGTCTTGCAGCTTGGAGCTGAACATTTAAACCCCATTTTCTCTTTCTGTACTATATATGTATCAGAAATTCAATTTACAAAATGGCTAATTTCCAATAATCTCGAGAGCTCTGTGAACACGTTGTATGCCTTGCATTTGTTTCATTAGTTATAAATTTGGTTATTATAAACTAAAAACGCTACCACTCCTTCGTTCATTGTAGTTCCTAGCAAATTTTTAGGTGTCACTGTATGCAGTTTCTCCTCTTGGTGTGCTCTGTGCCTATACCTTGAAGTGAAGATGATGATGATTATGCTGATTTTAGTCAAGAATAATGAATGCCACACATACAATTAAAATATTTAGTTCTATTAGAAAAATAGGAAAGTAAAAAGTGGGTTTTTCTGAATATTTGGTCTTGGGTAGATGGAAAGTAAAGACAAGAATAATTTTTATGTACATTTAATTATGTATATAGTGTTCATATCAGTTGCACTCTTTTAATCTACAGGGCATTTTAGATAAAAATGTTCAATTACAGGATAAAGCAATAATGCCATATTTAAATGCAAAACAGGCCAGTGCAACTATAATTCCGTACAGCTAGAAAATTTTTTTAAAAGTTGTGTAAAATGGCAAATTCAGTGTAAGGAAAGCTTCTGAACAAAATTGCTATTCCACATACAACTATCAATGATAAAGGTTACATAATAGACATAGAAATAAGGTTGGTGTACCAACGGTGACATCAAGGATTGTGAAAAGAAACTTGCTGAGGAGCTATTGCTGTATGCCAATAAAGAAATTACTTGTAAAAGCATAGATGTCTGTAACGTAACAATTGGTAACTCTTAAGAAGAAAAATTGATCAAAAGGTAAAATTATGTGTAAAGTAAAGTGATCCCACTACAGGCCATAGGAGACCCTTGGGGTAGTAGGAGGTTAAGGTTCCCACTTATTCTAGACAAACGGCACTTGATGTTAGCCGGGATGTCAGCCCTGGGTGATGGCTGCCATTCCCCCGAACAAGTGTCCAGTTCTCATTTCTGTTAGAAGCTGAGTCAATCCCAGGATCACAATGCCACCAGAAGGTTTTGGTCAGTTTAAAAATCCTGACCCCACCAGGTCTCGAACCCTTGACCTTCTGGTTTGTAGCACACTGCTTTAACAACTAAGCTATGGCATGCCCCCAAAATGATGTGTGCAATAATACAGGGTGGACCGCTCGAATGGACCTAATTTCAATTGCTTGTTACTGGCAAACGGTTGAAGATAGAAACTTAAAACAACGTTCATATTACAGAAAAACTCCCACAATTTTGATATCCAGATCACCACATCTCTATATGAGCCCCAGCAGTCACTGTGACGATATCAAAGCGATGAACAATTTCTTGCCAAGTACGTTGGAGTATGTCTTCTGGAATGTTCTCAATAGCCTCTATGATGCGCTCACGAAGATCACGAAGGTCTTTGACTGGGGTGGTGTAAACTTTATCTTTGACATAGCCCCAGAGAAAGAAATCCAGTGGTGTTAAATCGGGAGATCTCGGGGGCCACGCGATTGGTTCCTCCCACTACCAATCCAACGGCCAGGGAAAATGTTGTCCAAAGTCGTACGAACTTCATTGGACCAGTGGGGAGGAGCACCATCTTGCTGGAAAATGATGTTAGGCTGCAGTTGTTCAATTTGTGGAAAGAAAAACTGCTCCAGCATGTCAAGATATGTGGTACTACGAACAGTTTTCTCGGCGAAGAAAAACGGTCCAATGACCTTAATATGTGACAAACTGCACCAACACTTCATCTTCGGACTATCACGAACATGCTCTTGAATAGCGTGAGGATTCTCCGATCCCCAGATCCGCACATTATGCCGGTTTAACCTTGCCTGACAAATGGAAAGTGGCTTCGTCCGAGAAGAAAATCTTGTCATGAAGTCAGGATCAGCGCCGAGACGGTCCAGCATCGTAGTGGCGAATTCCACTCGTTTCGGCATGTCATTCGTGCCCAGACGTTGCACTAACTGCACTTTATATGCGTGCAGTTTGAGGCGTTTGTGGACAATCCGTTGTAATGTCGATTTTGGTATTTGAAGTTCCCGCGAAGCTCTTCTTAATGACTTTCCGGGGGCTTCGCTCAAAGTCGGCTTGAACATTTGCTACCATTTCATCGGATGCTCTGCGACCACCACCATGCTTCTTCAACACAGATCCTGTACTAATAAGTATCACGCCACTTCTTTATGCTTCTAGCAGTTTGGAGCATCACGGTTAAACACACGCCGGAACTCCCTTTGAACTCTAATGATTGATTTAAAAACTCCGCATACCACAAAACAGCTTGCGCTTTCATCTGCGGAGTCGCCATTTTCACAAACAATTAAATCTAAGAACGAGAAACGTATCTTTGTGTCATCTACCGACAGGAATTCGAAACTTGGTGAGTTTTTCTGTACTATGAAGTTGTTTTAAGTTTCTATCTTCAACCGTTTGCCAGTAACAAGCAATTGAAATTAGGTCCTTTCGAGCGGTCCACCCTGTATATTGGAATATTTAAAAATAAAAAAAAATGTTTTTTCAGTGTTCAATTTCTAATATTCTGCCATTGTTGATATAAATACCTGTTGTTTATGTTTTAGTTTGTATCCTCTTAACTTGTGTAATACAATGCATTTTATTGAAGAAAAAAACTTAAAAAATACCAGTATTCCCCCACTTTATGGTAAATAAAAATTATTCTCTACTTATCAGATTTGTAGACCTATCTATTATAATAATAGATTGTTCAGTTTATACTGGTATGTTCATTCTTACAAGCTGTACTTTATTTCAATACATAATATTAAAGGAAATATTGTGTTTATAGTCTCAGTGCTGTAGTTAAAAATAATAATTTAAGTGACATTTAGCTTGAAAACCATTTCATAAAATGACATGCAGCATTGTAATTTTATGCTTGTATTCTAATTGTGGTTTCTTGGTACTTCACCTTCAACCTCAATTGCATAGTCTTCAAAGTGGACTTGTTTCTTTCAGAATATTTTCCATTGTCACTACTATATGAAAGCATATAAAACTAGAAGCAATTTAAAAAAAGAGAGCTGCTTTCTTCAAATATGAATAACTAGAATTAAAAGCTAATTGAGAGGATGTTTAGCAATGAAGTTCTAAGTGCCAAAATTGCTAACTGAGATAACTGGTTATTGTTAACCTATTCATTATAAAGATAAGAAGATGGCACTTAGTTTAACTTCTGCTAGGCAGCAGCAAATTGCTGCTATTGGTGGGTAATTTTTGTTGAACTAGAATACTCCTATATGGATGTTCAGAGGTGGTCGTCTCAATATTTGCTCTATATTCGCTTTTGGCACTTGAATTATTATTGTTCAACACCTTCAATTTATACTGGAACGGTCAAGTCTTATTATTTTTAGCTGGTACATAAAGTCCAAAACAAATTTTATTTGTAATATGGTCCAACCAACAACAGCACTGGAATTAATTCAGAATATAAAATAAAATAAAAATATTGTTATTTTTCAATTAATGGAATTCCTGTGGAAGACTGTTCTTGCTCTGGTATTGTAGACTGAGATTTCACATGATGAATGAGTTGTCTAACTCCAACCATCCAGGGACTGCACAAGGACACATGATCTACCATCAGACTCATATGTATGTGGTCTGCATGTTCACCGTTTCCTGAAGATAAGGCTAAAAGAAACAGAGAAATAATACATATTAAGAATTTTCAAGCAGTAGCTCATTAATTATTTAAACAAATTTAGTTTATAGAGTTCATAAAAATGATCCTACACATTGGCCAATTGTCCACGGCATTCTACTTTGGCACATAGCTAAGGTTTGAATCCTCACAGGGGAAGAAATTTTCTCTTGAAATTTTGATTAGTGGGATTTTGCATCATGAGGAATTTGGGAGAACCAGGTGTAATGGTTGAGGGATCCAACATGATGAGCAATGTCACCCCTCTATGATTGACCTGTGGATATTAGGCCAGCAGTTGACAGGAACACAAAAATGTCTTCCAGACCTGTTTTGCCATGAGAAATTTACATTTTTAGTCTTTTAGACTTTGTAAATTATGTAACAACAATCTTTAACAATTCAGGCCATTAAAGTCAAAATACAAATCTGTGCATGAAATGGCCAAGAAATTTTGCACAGAAGCCTCTTACTTCAGGCTTGATTTTATTTTATGTGCTGTAAATCTACAATAGGGGGACATACAGTTTTATTTCCCTTCTGAAGGAAGCCATAATCCAAGATTTTTATGCCATATCCATTGATCCTGGTCAGATTTGAACATTAAAAATCTCAGAACCAAAGGCAACATAGTAATCATTACTCCAAGGGATCAACTTACATTTATTGTATCTGCCTAAGACTTCACACAATTTAAACCAAGATATAAAAGAAGAAATAAAAAATATAATTTTTTATATAAATATTATTGCTTTCATGTGGTTAATAAAATATTAATTTCCAAACTCTAATCTAAAGCAACAAAGTTAAAATTACAAAACTATTATTTTATAAGTACTTTTTTCTTCAACTATCCTGAGCCATGGACAACTAGTTAAAGGAAACCTGTTTGTTGTATCTGAAATGTTGATCTACCTAAGCATTTTACTTGTGTTGACACCACTGTGATCTTAAGGTAGCATGCTGCCTTGTCACGCAGTGGGACCAGGTTTGATGCCTGGTCAGGACAAGTTTTCTGGGAGAGGTTTTTATGGGGTTTTTTTCTCACTTATAAGACAAATGTCAGGAAACTTTAAGGCCCAAACAGTTCCCAAACATCATATGCCCATCATAATCATCATTCATATTCCCCTTAGAATAAGTTTAGGATTAAGGATTCTTCTGGTGTACCACTATCATCACCCATCATATCATTGGGGCAGTCGTAACCCTGCCTTCCAGGTGTCTCAACCTCAGAAGTGGGTTAAAATTATGCCAGTGCCAGGAAAGAACACCAGAAATGTCAAAATGACAACCTGGGGAATTGAATAAATAAAATATTCTCAAGGAAGAAGATGTACAATTTTAACTATTATAACAATGTATAGTGACATTGAGAATGGAATTTAAACTGTGCCATTTGATGTTAACAAAAAGGGATTAATGTAGTTTTAATTGAAGAGCTTAGGGCAATAACATAAGATTGTTCTTTCTAAGGTATAAGGATTTTAGTGTTTCAAAAATTATAAATACTATTTGGACAGTATTGTTGTCAATACATTGTGTGTTTATATGTTTTAACTCGTCACTGGCGCACTTACAAATGATTTTATGGATATTTCAATACATTTATTTGCTATCATGTAATAAATTTGCTATCGTTGTAACTTAACAGAATGTGGCTTAACATGTTACTGCCCTAAGCCCTTCAATTATTCCTGTTTCTGAATTGTATCCCTTCCAGTTTTTACCAAGCTGCCTCCGAAATGTTTCATATCTAATCTTCGTATTCTGCTCAGATCTTCTCCCTTCATTGTTGTCCAAGTTTCAGCTCTATATAATAGTAATTTGTTAAAGATATGATATATATATTATGTTTTCACAATTTAATTGTAAATCTCGATTCTGCAACAGATATGCATGCATTATGAGATAGAAAAAAAATTAAATTACTCAATTCTTATATCTAGAGACAAAATATTCATACTTGCCTTCTGAAAGTTGAACCATTTTTACATGTATTTCAGGCTTCAATTTGTCTTCCTCCCACATTTTTTTCATAATATCAAGCCTTCGCCTAATCTCAACATCATTTTTCTGAAACGAAAAAAGAAAATATAATTGATGATTTGATGATTATAAAATCTACTGTATACATTTTAATGCCAACCCATTACATTTTTCTTCTTTTGAAAATCACACTTATGCATTAATGTGTGTGTGGTTTTTTTTTTTTTTTGTTCTGGCAACTATTTTTTTCTAGATAACATACTTACATGGTTCCAAGTAAAGTTTTACAGACCTTTGGTGTAGTCACTAGTGTTGCATACAAGTTTTCCCAGCAATTGGTTCTGCCTAATCTGTTGATGTGATGGTGTGAATAGGTTGGTTGGTTCCCTTTAAAAGTCTTCAACTGTTTGGAAGCGAAACCAGCAAAGTGGTTCCTTCATTTTAGGGATTAGAACAAAGTAATCTGGGCTTAAATCCAGAGAGTATGGAGGGTGATAGAGCATTTTCCAACCCTAGCGAATGGACAATGTAGACACATATCCTACTGTATGCCCTCTAGTATTGTAATGCAGAACAATAATTGGATATCCAATGATGATAAATTGATGTACAAAAAAATAACAATAAAGAACATAATTAAATAAAATACTAAGAAACTAGGACAGAGGGAAGAAAGTAAGGCTGATCCATCCATAGTAATTCTGCCCAAGGGCAGGTCTTTCACTGCAATCATAGCATTTCCATGCTATGCTTTGCAGCTTTACTAGGGAATTATAGATGTGGTAGCTTCCTGTTGCTTTGCACACCGGTGAAGGATGATGATGATAATGATAAGGGTGATGATGATGGCCGGATGATTTTCAGGGACCCTAAACTACCTGACATTGTCTTACAGGTGAGGAAAAACCCCGAAAAAGAACCTCACCCAGGAGCTTGTCCTGACTGGGAATCGAACCCAGGCCCGCTGCATGACAAGACAGCATGCTACCTCAAGACCAGTAAGGCTGAAGTGGGAGGAATTGGTGAGGAATGTAGAGAAATAACAGTTTCTGTAAATTAACAAATTTTGAATTACATACAAACCTTTAGTTTTTCTGATGCACCCATCAATACTTCATCAAAAATGTGTAATACTTTGTGAAGAGCTTCTTCTTTGTCCATACAGTCTGTAGAGCCTGACAGCTCAGTTTTGTTGGCATGTCCTGAAGATGGGGAAGCAGCTGGAGCAATTGAACTGTTAGTAGTTGGTGGCATTGATGTAAGTGTTGTTGGAGACTTTGTTGAAGATTGTTGTGACGTCATGGGAAATGCAACTCTTTTGTTAAGTAATGTCTTTTTGGCAGACTTAGATTGTAATGTTGTATTTACAGTATCAAAAGAAAATAATGGAGGATCATTCCATCCAGGATCATATGTTGCTAAAAAAATTGAAGAACATTAAATAATTATATTATTTGTACATAAAACATATTTGTTTTCTGCAATAGTTGTGTTGTATGGTCTCTATAGCCCTAAATATGGTCTTTTGTATTTATTTTATTTTGTCTGTTATTTCAAATTGGTAATACTGAAATCATATTCTGCTTATAGCAATTAATTTTAAAAAACCTACAAAAATTACTCACCCCAAACTTTAAATATTCAGCTATTTCTCCATAATTGAGGATAATTCTATTATGCGGTCAGGATGAAGTTGGTGTAACTGACATTCGCCATATTTCAAGAAATTAACTTCAGTTCGTTAGGTTAGTGTACATCAGATTAGTGAATACTTAATTAAATAATATGCATGTAATTTATTTTGTTACAATAGGAAGGGGGAAGTTGGTGTACATTCATATCTAATAAACGTTTGGGAATTTATTGCAAAGGTTGGTTATATCGATTTCACAGCTACAGGGTGTCATCTAGCGACAATTCTATAAACCTTTTGTAGGACTTCATAGATATGTGGTTCCACCTATTGCATCAACTTTATAAACATTTGCGCATGCGTACTATTATTCTGTAGGACTTAAAGATTTATGGTGGAAATCAAACTGAAGTTTTTCCAAAAAAATTAATCCGTGAAAGTAAAATGTGATTAGAATGTGTGTACGGTATTTTAAAATGTGCAACACTTATTAGAAACTTGATCCCTAAGTTACATTCCATGCTACCAACATGTTTATTCTGTTTCCGACAATATATTTTTTTTATGACTAAATAGTATTTATAGTTATCAAAAAAAATTCAAAATATAAATGCACAATTATATCCCACCATAATATTTTTAGTTTTACTTGGCATTAAATACGCGAATCAGCCTTTAAATTAAAAAGCTGCAAAATAACTCACTCTACTCTAACCTTATATTTTTTGTATAGCGAAAGTTTTTATTTGATTTTATTACGGTTATGTTTCTAACCCCCCCCCCATTCTAGAGTTTAGCCAAATGGCTTTGGTAAATTGAAAATACAATACTTATCAAATTAATTAGAAGGAAGAAGGAACAAACATATTTTTGAGGTTATTTCAATAACGTCATTCAATAAACAATAATTAAAAGTAGCTACCTTTTGTTGTTTTAGTTTCATCATTGTTATCGTGAGTTGAATTAGAATTCATATTTGCTTCGAATATCAAACAGTGAAAACTATCAATATAAACATTACTATTGTTGGTACCTGCTATTTATTCTCTATGTTATAGACATTGCTAGCAGACGTAAAATACACGTCACAAACGTAAAATTAATTACCAACATAGGAGACAAAACGCACAAAAGTGGTTACATTCGTAAAGTTGCCATCCTGTTTAATGTCGCTATTATATCGATGTTAATCGATAGTAGTATATGATTTTATAAAATATTTCTGAAGTCATAATCGATTATTATAGATATTCAACTTTATTGAATATATATTTTAGTAATAATAATTTTATTTGTATACAGATTTTCAGTGTTTACACATATTTCTGTGCCTAAAGTAATAATAAATAAAATATACAAAAATGCCGAAGAATACCTTCGGATGGGTACCACCGGGAAGAAAGAGATTGGGAGGACCTAAATACAGTTTGAAAGTTGATATTGATATCCAGGACGAGGAAGTCATGAAATGAACGGAATTGGAAGAAGATGACTGTTTAGATAGAAGAAAATGAAAATTGGGAACATAAAACAATATCATTTGTAACAATTTGTACAAGGATAATAATAATATTACCCCTTATGGATAAGCTATACTTACCGTCGCACATAAATTCTTCTAAGTTCTATAGAATCCCAGTGCGCATGTGCTAGTGCCTCATGTAATCCCAGAAAGATAAATGCAACCTCCAGCAGTTTCCAGTATATGTATGTGAAATCAGTATGACCAACATTGTCCACCGCTGTGGTCTTGAGGTAGCATGCTGCCTTGTCATGCAGCGGGCCCGGGTTCGACCCCAGTCGGGGCAGTTTTTTCTGGGTAAGGTTTTTATT